>BLSH010160854.1:786687-799386 GCA_018402905.1 Glandirana rugosa | reverse complement strand
GTCAGAGGTTGCTTATTTTAAAGGTACAAATTGCTCACAACTTGAGAAACCCCTGGCATCCTCTGGAGGAACCCTAAGCTTCCCATGAATCCTGGTTGAGAGGGGCTGGTGTAAGGTCTTTTGCAGGGTTTAGAGCTAGCAGAATAAAAATGCCAGCGTCAGTAGACACCCTGTTATCCATTGCGGTTGCTGATGATCAGCAATTTATAGCTGCTTAGACAAGCACTGCAGCCAGGTAAAGTAGAAACTCGGCAGCTTGCTGTAAATTCCAAGGGAAATAATCAGATTTGCAGCTGTTGCAGATCTCTGCTATTCATGGCTGTTAATCTGTGCTTTTGCCTTAGCAGGACAAAGAAATGCCTTCACTTTAATGGTGACCCATCAGCTGCACATATTCTTTCTTTGGCTCCTCTGTCACTTTGTTTAGCTGCTTAGAGCTTACACAGGGCTGAGGATTCACTCCCTGCCCCCATGTGACAGCGCTGGGTACCTGAGAAACTAATCCCTAAGCACCAGCACTGTCCCATAGGAGGACAGGAGAGCGAGTTATGCTGGCCATACATTAGCCGAAAAATCATTTGAAAATCTGTCATTTGGAACGTTCGTTCATTTTTCGTCCATTTAATGGACAAAAATAGAAAATTTTAACTTTTCAGTACCGAAAAATCGAAGGAACATGCTGGAAAATTCAGCCGAATAAACGATACTCTAAAAGGGATTTATTTTTAATTATATTCTATTTTAGAATGTTCCAGAAAAAAACAAATCATTGGTGTGCGTCTGAAGTATAAGGGTTGATTTACTAAAACTGTTTGTTCTGCACTCCTGCGACCTGCTGAAGCCCGCTGTTGGCTGATTTCACAGAGCCAGTCCAGGCTGAGGAAAGATCGCCATAGTGAAGTCGGGATTCGCCCACATGCCTGGAACGGCACCCAGCTCAGCCTCTCGGGGAGCCGCTGAGAGCCTGAGCCGGCTACTCCCACCTCCTCCACGGGGGGGGGGGGGGCAGAGCAGAGAGCCGGTGACTGACAGTGACAGGGAGCTCTGAGAACCGAGCGAGTGGCGGTGTTTGATTGCTCGGTTCTCATTCTTAAGCTGTATACACACTATACAATTTTCTGTAGATTTTTTTTTCTTCACAAAAACATATAATATGAGGTCAAACCTTTAAGAGTTTCAATTTGTATGCAATCAGGCAGTCCCTTGCACTACATGGTTTTGGTAAATCTAAAGGAAATCAAAAAGTTGTTTAGTGTGTATGGGGGTCTTAGAGCTGCTGGGGGACAGATGCAGCATCAGAGTGATACTGCATCCACCTAGGTAAACCTGAGTCTGGGAAAAAAAACAAATTCATACTTCTCTTTTAATGTATTTTGTCTGTGTGTCCATTTATAAAGATTTCCCATCACATTCTGTCCTCACAGGGAGTGACAGTAGTGACAAAGACCACAATCACAATCCAGCAGATGCTGTAGCCTTCCCCTGCACTATCCATAATAAAAACAATACAGTGGAACCTCGGATTGCGAGTAACGCGGTTAACGAGCATTTCGCAATACGAGGTTTTTTTTTTTTTTTTAAACTGACTCGGTTTGCAATTGGTGTCTCGCATAACGAGTAAAAATTTGCCTTTTTGCATGCAATACCGGATGTGGGCAGGTTTTCGGGGGCACTGGTGAGCCTCGGAGGTGTGTGGAAATTCTCAAAATTTTTGGAATTCTTCGGAAATACCGAAAGTGTGAACACTTTCTGAGCATTGCCGAGTGATCCTTGCCCTAGGTTGCCCTAATGATGGGAATCATATGCGAGGAAAGGCCGTTCATTACGGATGTCTTTCAATTGATCTGTGTATATATATATATATATATATATATATATTAGCCAGGTGTCTTCACAACATGCTCCGCCCCGCCGAGGAAGGCACGGCATTGCCGTAACGCGTACGGGGTCTCGGACTTGTTGCTGACGTCACCCGCTGCTGTTTGATCACACGAGGATCCGCTCGTTAGTCCCTGCACATTAGCTGTTGCTCTGTGATTGGAAACGATACAGCTGTCCTCCATGTTATGCACAAGTGTTACTCAAGACCTATCCTTGTGAGTAGATTTTATTTAATAAACAAGTGTTTTTACTGAAGCAGTCTGCTAACATAGCTAAATTTACTACGAATCCGCCCCTGAAGAATGGCAATACTGCCATGAAACGCATCGGGCTTACATTGATGCATTATTTTCTCCTAGGACCATAACTTCTGTTTTAGGATTCTTTTTATGGAGGACTATCTTTTTAACAATAATATGTACAAGTTGACATTTACATGTTTATGGTCTGCAATATGCTGTTCATGTGTTTACTATGCTATGTGTATTCACTGCTGCATGTTTTTGCGGTGTGTTTTAGACAATAAGCATATCCATATGGGCCCATTCACACAGGGGCGACTTGCGCGCCAACTTGAGTTGCCTCAAGTCACCCCAAGTCGCTTGACATGTCAAATCCCATTCAAATGAATGGGAGCCGTCTTAATGCACGCTACTGAGTCGCTCCGACTTAAGAAAAAAAGGTTCCTGCGTGATTCCAAGGTGACTTCTATCCGACATAGGAGTCAATGGAAGTCGCCTCCAAGTCGGATCCCCATCTTAATGCAAGCAACTTTACAGTGAAAAGAATAGAATTTTATTTGGGGCAAGCCCCTCCCTCCCTTCTCTGATTGGTCACAGGCAAAGTCGCCTGGCATAAGTCGTGTTGTAAGTCGCCTGAAGTCACACTGCAATTGCCTAGCAAAGTCACGCCAAAGTCGGATTGCCCTTGTGTGAATGGGCCCTACTACTTTTGTTTTACTTGAGTCCCATCATACACACCTCATTCAAAGTACCAAAACCCCTCTTTATTTTCTAGATATAGGGAGGAAGATGCATGGCAACATGTGTCTCATCTAAAGTCCCAAAACCCCCTCTTTTGCTCTTATATTAGAAGTCCGCTACAGTATTTGTGCCTGCTGACTTTACATTTTTGTGGGGGAACCTGGAGCTCCTCTTTAGGGCCTGGTTTACACCGATGCAGTGCGGAATTCACAGCAAATTTGATGCGGTTTTCGCACCTCATCAAAATTGCACCACGTTCATGCGAACCGCTGCAAGTGCGTTTATCAACGACACCCTGAAATCAGTTTGCAAAACTCAGTGCGATCTGCAGAATCGGATCGCATGGGTGTGTACACCCATGCGATCTGATTCTGGTATGGCAAAGGGTCCTGCACCATTTTGATGTGGTGCGATTTGAGACATACAGAATGAATGGCTCAAATCACACTGCTGCAGAATCGCATGTTATTTGAACAGAAATGTGGTGCGATTCCTGTCCAAAGAAATTACCTGTGTTTCCCGCACCGCATCCAGTGTGAAGCGGGCCTTAGGGTCACTTTAATGCACATAGGGGTTGATTTACTAAAGGCAAATCCACTCTGCACTGAAAATGCACTTGGAAGTGCAGTCGCTGTAAATCTGAGGGAAGATCTGAAATCGGGAAGCTCTGCTGATTTTATCATCCAATCATGTACAAGCAAAAACGCTGTTTTTTTTTTATTATCCTTGCCTGTCCGCCTCGGATCTACAGCGACTGCATGTCCAAGTGCACTTGTAGTGCAAAGTGGATTTGCCTTTAGTAAATAAACCCCATAGTGTCCCTGGTGAGATCTGAGCCAGGACCTCTTTGCTACAGAACAAGAGTTTCAAGACACATCTGCTGCACAATAAATAGATATTCTGGTCTGTAAAATGTTTTCCATAAACTGTTATAAAACAGTTATTACATGTTTCTGAACTGTAATAAAAATCAAGTGGGTAAAATGTCCTCGCTGTCCTAATCCTATAGTTATTATTTGACAGTGGCACAATGTTTGTATGGTAATCGCCCATATCTGGAATTGGAGTACGTTAGTTGGTTCCATTAATAACTGTTAATTGCGGAGGCACAGATTGTGTTTGGTGTCACTGACACATAATCAAAGCGTGTCACCACATTTTGCTGGCAGCTTGCAGCCAGGGGATTGTATGTGTCAGAACTGGAGAAGGTGTTTAATCAGGAGCTGTCCATGGTCGAGCGATGGCGTTTGTTTTCTGCTGAAACAGCCTAATGGAGACACGCAGAGTCATTTGGACTTATTTAGGAACATGAAAAGGGCAATGCAGTGCTGTAACCCTTATTAGCCAATAGAAGTTCAGGTTCCATTAGTCTTCCTACACTATCCTACTTAAGGGTCATTGCACATGCTACTGATGAATTAACACCGATCTTCCTGACTATGGTCTGTATAGTAAATGTATATAGATGTCTGTACACGCATATGTGCTCAGAAAAAAAGTAAAAATCGCTCTTCTAGCTCCCAGAATTGAAGGGCGATGTAATTTACACCCGTATTTTTGTATTGATTAGTAAATAAATAAATGCCTGAATACCTAAAATGGCGATTTTTGGTGCCTGTATGCAAGAGCCCTAAAAAGTATTAATAGTCCTTTTATTTTTATTTAAATATACGCGTTCAAGTGCTCAGCTTGCTGCAAGTAAGTGTATCATTGCATAGCTGTCAACTGTCCCGGATTGGCCAAGATAGTCCCATAACTGGCAACTGTGCCGGATTGGCCAGGACAGTCCCATAACTGGCAACTGTCCCGGATTGGCCAGGACAGTCCCATAACTGGCAACTGTCCCGGATTGGCCAGAACAGTCCCATAACTGGCAACTGTCCCGGATTGGCCAGGACAGTCCCATAGCTGGCAACTGTCCCGGATTGGCCAGGACAGTCCCATAGCTGGCAACTGTCCCGGATTGGCCAGGACAGTCCCATAACTGGCAACTGTCCCGGATTGGCCAGGACAGTCCCATAACTGGCAACTGTCCCGGATTGGCCAGAACAGTCCCATAACTGGCAACTGTCCCGGATTGGCCAGGACAGTCCCATAGCTGGCAACTGTCCCGGATTGGCCAGGACAGTCCCATAGCTGGCAACTGTCCGGGATTGGCCAGGACAGTCCCATAGCTGGCAACTGTCCCGGATTGGCCAGGACAGTCCCATAGCTGGCAACTGTCCCAGATTGGCCAGGACAGTCCCATAGCTGGCAACTGTCCTGGATTGGCCAGGACAGTCCCATAGCTGGCAACTGTCACAGATTTGCCAAGATAGTCAGACATCACTCTGCTCTGTCCAGATAATTCAGTGTCCCGAGATCACAGCATCCCCCTGTTTTGAGGTACTGAGCATGACTAGTAACTTAAAGAAGGGTAATAGCTGAGCAGATCATTGCCTCAAGAGGGCGGTTCCAGAATAATTGAAGGGGGCATACTGGAATCTTGTCGGCACTACCCAGAAAGTGGGCTGTGGGTGACATTGTCTTGGGAACCAAGACAAAGATGGTGGCAAGTATGTCTTTATGTGCTAATGTTTTTTTTATAAAATAAAAACTTTTTTTTTTTTTTTTTATAGATGAAATTATACCATATATGTACAGTACATATATAGCTACATGCAGGCATTGATTCCTGCTCTGCAGTGCTACACAGTGCTTGTGTAAGAGGCAAAGTGATTGCGGTAAAATAGAGAGCTCCATCTAGTGGCCAATTTACATATCTTTATATTCAATAACCTAATATGGAAGCACAAGTACTGTATGTAAAGGTGTGATCATCGCATAAAAACTACTTAAAGTGGAACTAAACTCTGTCAGCATTAGCTACCTTTTTGATCCTTGTGCTTCCAGCATTTCTAAATAGGATGGCATGTTATATTTACTTGTTTAAACTACTTTTTTTTTTTTTTTACATTTCTTCAGTCACTCTCTGGTTTTTAGCCTAGGCCTAAATAATGCTGTACGCCCCAGGAGTCTTTGTGGACATTTTTTTCCCCCTGGAGGGGATTTCTAAACTAAAAACACCCTCCTGTCTGCATGCCTGAGCTAAGGGCAGATGGATTCCAGGAAGCAAATGCTACACGAACCATCTGCCCTTGCTCATGATGACCATGGCTAGAAATGCTAGGGGGTGTTTTTCAAAGTGATTTCTCAACACAAGCCCAATAAAGCATAGAGAGAGACATGGGCGGATGGATGAGTTTGCTTTGAATATTAAAAATGAACTGAATGGCATGATCGGTTTGTGGTAATTCAGGTGTATTCAGATACAAGTTCTGCTTTATAGGCGAATTCTGCAAAAATAACTCAAAATAAGCTCTAACACAGAATATACTAAGCTTTCCGTTTTATGCTGTAAACCTCTTTCTAAGGCCCTATGTTGAATGGCTTTGGGCCAAATTAATGGACAGGTACATTTTAACCTGCCACCTTCTGACTTGCTTCAAGTGGGTTTTTCATTCCTCTGAGAAGGCAACAGCATCTTGAAGTGAACAAAAGCACATCAACACAGGCCCTATGTAAAGGTGAACAAGTTAAGTGTGTGAAATGGGACATTTTAATGCTTAGTGCTCTATGATCATTGATCCCTCAGCATGAGCTTCAGCCAGGGCAAGATTTCACTTGTGGCCTCTCAGGCCAGTTTTACCCTTTGCTTTCTATGGGTAGCCATTGACTTTAGCTTAAAGGGTAAGTTCATCTTTTCAAGAAAAATTAAAAGGTGAGCTAACTCCAAATGTCCTGGCCCCTCCTCAGGACCCTGCGGTGTTGCTCCTCGCGGGCCGGTGTAGGGGCCTGTACATCACATTTTTCTCAGTGTGAGTAACCGTTCTACTTCTCAGAACTGCAAGCGTTTGTTGGTCATCACAGCCACAAGACGGTGCTGAGCAATGAGAGGTGCATCTGAGGTGGCTTCTTCTGGTAAAGTGTCCCAGAAGACAGAAGCACCTATCGTTGGTGAGCTTGGTCACGTGGGCGTGCTGACCAATGAGCACTTGCCATTGTGAGCATTATGGTAGATACTGACTCCGGGGGTATGCATTGCAGTGTACATTATACAGACTGCTACACCAGCAGCACGGCGCATCATGGCCGCTATGTGCAGTGGGGTCTGGAAAAGTAGCCAGGATACTTGAAATTAGTTCACCTTTTCATTTTTTGTAACAAGGGAGGTCAGATTGTGACTGCTGCTCCTCCAGCTGCCCTGTGTCTTCAGAGCTCTTTACATATAGGCTTTCATTGTTCTCTCCTAATAGTCAGTTGCCTAGCTGTTATGCTGATCCAATAGTTAAAATGTTTTTTTGTTGCGGACTTGGAATAAATGATCGAGATAAGGAAATTTGACTTTGATTTGCTGCTTAGCTACAACCGTGGCCAAAAGTTTTGAGTGACACAAAATAATTTTCACAAAGTCCACTGCTTCAGTGTTTTTAGATCTTTTTGTCAGATGTTACTGAAGTATAATTACAAGCATTTCATAAGTGTCAAAGGCTTTTATTGACAATTACATTAAGTTTATGCAAAGAGTCAAGGTTTGCTGTGTTGACCCTTCTCTTTAAAGGCCTCTGCAATTCACTCTGACATGCTGTCAATCAACTTCTGGGCCACATCCTCACTGATGGCAGCCCATTCTTGGACGATCAATGCTTGGAGTTTGTCAGAATTTGTGCAGTTTTTTTTTTTTTTTTTGTTCACCCGCCTCTTGAGGATTGACCACAAATTCTCAATGGGATTAAGATCTGGGGAGTTTCCTGGCAATGGACCCAACATTTCAATGTTTTGTTCCCCAAGCCACTATATCACTTTTGCCTTATGGCAAGGTGCTCCCTCATGCTGGAAAAGGCATTGTTCACAAAACTGTTCTTAGATGGTTGGGATAAGTTGCTCTCGGAAGATGTTTTGGTACCATTCTTTATTCATAGTGGTTCTTAGGCAAAATTGTGAGTGAGCCCACTCCCTTGGCTGAGAAGCAACCCCACACATGAATGGTCTCAGGATGCTTTACTGTTGGCCTGACACAGGACTGATGGTGGCGCTCACCTTTTCTTCTCCGGAAAAGATTTTTTTCGGGATGCCCCAAACTATCTGAAAGTGGATTCATCAGAGAAAATGACTTTAGCCCAGTCCTCAGCAGTCTCTGTACCTTTTAGCAGAATATCAGTCTGTCCCTGATGTTTTTCCTGCAGAGAAGTGGCTTCTTTGCTGTCCTTGACACCAGGCCATTCTCAAAAACTCGTTGCCCCACTGTGCATGCAGATGCACTCACACCTGCCTGCTGCCATCCCTGAGCAAGCTCTGCACTGGTGGTGCTCCGATCCCGCAGCTGAATCAACTGTAGGAGGCGGTCCTGGCACTTGCTGGACTTTCTTGGGTGCCCTGAAGCCTTCTTCACAAATGCAGTGGAAATGTTTTTTTTTTATGGGATTAAGTTCATTTTCATGGCAAAGAAAGACTTTGCAACTTATTGCAATTCATCTGATCACTTTTCATAACATTCTGGAGTATATGCAAATTGCCATCCTAAAAACGGAGGCAGCAGACTTTGTGAACATTAATATTTGTGTCATTCTCAAAACTTTTGGCCACGGCTGTACTCTGGCCACAATGAAAGTGTTTTCAAAGGGAGGCCAGCAATGTGCCTGTGTTCCTGCCCCAACAGTTGTCCTTTAGGTCTTGTTCATATGGGCCTACTACTGTGTACTCCCTTGAGAGGGCCGTGTTTACTTGTACGGGGATGCACAGGTGTTCAATGCATCTCTGTGCAGGCAGTCCCATTCATGTCAATTGAGACACAGCTGTTGCACCCAGTTTGACACCCGTGTGGGTGCACATGCACAATTTTTTACACAGACGGCGTGCATTTGGGGCCGTGCACGTGTCAAATTGTGAGCAGCGGCTGCATCCATGTGACTGCTGCGTTCCAATTGACCTGAACGGAACTATCCTGCACAGATATGCATGGAACCCCTGTGTATCCCCATGTGGGTAAACACGGCCCTCACATGAGTGTATGATGTAGTACGCACATGTGAATAAGGCCTAAGTGGGTCAGCGTAGCTGCCAGTCTGCTAGCATTTTCTGAAGAAGGTCAGCAATGGCGGATACCGTACTCCCTTCAAGTCGCGTGTACATTTACAGCCTGGGCCTAGTTCCTGCTATTTCTATATCTGTTTTGCGGTTTGGTCACCTGTTCTTTTCTGTCACGCGTATACGAGGCTCTATGAGGTACATAGGTCTGATTGCTGTGTCAGAGGAGTGACTGAAAAGAAAACGGTCAGCTTCATTATAATTCTTAATTATATTTCCCCTTGTAATGAAGTAGGAACATTTACTTAATGTGTGATTCACCAATGCAGAGACTGTATATTGTGCTTGGGTTATTTTTTACTTCTTGTTTGTACTTAATTTTAATGAACAGTTTCTGCCAGTTTAGTTGCCTCGTTATTTTCTGGGCTACACTAATCAGGTGAAATCATAGCCATTTTGCCATTTTTTCCTTTAGGTAGAAATGACTACCATGCAGCTCATTAATCAGTGTTTCTTCACTGTCCCTCCCACCTCCATTCGCCTTTCCTATGCCGGGTCTGATCTGTCTGGGAAATGAGCAAATAATCTGCTTAGTTTGTTCCTTAAATACAAAATAAATGGGTTTATTTAATAAAGAGTGGGCCTCATTTATAAAAGATTCTGTGTAAATGATGTAAATAATATGAGGACTTAACCAAACTGTCCAATTAATGTAAATCCATTCAGAAATGCCCTTGCACTAGATACTTGTTGGTAGAAATAACAATCAGATTGCATTGTATGCAGGGCCGCCATTAGCAATTGTGGGGCTCCTTACTGCTTGCCATCCTCTGGGTAGGGATGAGCCAGGCAGGGTGATCCTCTTTGCTGCGACTCCTGAAATTAAAATTTCAGCCTGTTCTGGTGGATTGGTATAGAAGAAGAGGCCACAACTTAAAGGGTAAGTTCATCCTTTAAAAAAATTAAATAAATGCAAATCTTTTTGCAGGTTAAAAAATGCACATTTATTAATATTTTTTTTATTTTTTATTTGGAGCCTGTAAAGCTTTGCACCAGTGATCAGCAGAACATGGGTGCCATGCAGGACTCCTGCAGTGTAGCTGTCTGCTCGTATATCAGGCAGGCTGATACAAACTGACGGGTAGAGACATTGAATGACCAGAGTGCTCAACTGCGCCATGGTAGTTCATTGAGAACTACAAGCCACAGAGGCTGTCCGTACTTGTAGTTTCTAATTCACAGGATTCTGTGAATGAATGACGCAGTGTGCAGGGGGAGAAGGCAGTGGAGTGGGCAGTGGCTGCAATTGTAGGAACACGTTCCACCCTAAAAAACATTTTCCCACAGGGGAACTTATCCTTTAAATTTAACTGTTAGGATACTGGATTACTCCGCCTGCTCCAAGAAATGAGTAAATAGTCCCAACCTTATTCCAATCCACTGCTGCTGAATTGATGGAGCCCAGGGAACTTTCATTTAATTTCTGGGTGCCATGGCCCATGGGGATACTGCGTTATGAGCCCAAGGGTTTTTAAAGATTCCCTTATCTGCCCCGAGGCCTCCTGCTGTACTGATGGGCCTTGGGGCCTGGGCCTTGTAAAGGAGGACTGGCTCTACCTCCCCTTTTGGAAGCCCTGTGTGTGTTGATTTTAAATCCGATATACACAGATCAGGATTAACATTTATTAACCCCATAACCCATCGAGGACTCCAATAGACCTGAAGGTATGCTGTGGTGTCTACCACCAAATCGTCAGTAGCAGATCTTGTAAGTTGTGAGCTGGGGCCTCCATGGATCGTACTTGCTTTTCCAGCACATCATCAGACCAGACCACCTTTTTCCATTGCACCGCGGTCCAGTTCTGATGCCCAGTTGCCCATTGTAGACGCTTTTGGCTGTGGAAACGGATCAGCATGGGCGCCCTGACTGGTCTGTGGCTATGCAGCCCCATACGCAAAAAAATTGCCGTGCTCTGTGTTCTGATACATTTCTATCAGGAACAGCATTAACTTTTTTTTCAGCAAATTGAGCTACTGTAGCTCTTCTATTGGATTGGACTATAAGGGCTAGCTTTCGCTTACCATGTGTATCAGTAAGCCTTGGTCGCCCATGACCCTATTTCCAGTTTGCTGGTTTTCCTTCTGTGGACCACTTTTGGTCGGTCCTGACCACTGCAGACCGGGAACATATCACAAGAACTGCAGTTTAGGAGATGCTCTGGCCCAGTCGTCTAGGTATTACAATTTTTCAGTTTTTAACACATCAACTTCTGCGCACTTGCTGCCTAATATATCCCACTTTTCAGATGCCATTGTAACAAGACGATCAATGTTATTCACTTTACTTGTCAGTGATCATAATGTTACTGCTGATCGATGTAAAAAAAAGATGACAGCCAACTTACTTTACCAAATAAGATGCAGCTAGACACTGAAAATGTACCTTTTGCTCTGTCTAGCGAACAGCCATGTGACCAGAGTCAAGGCATTGGTCAGGTGGTCTGCTAATGCAGAAGTCTTTGGGGTGGTGTTTTCAGGGGCCTGTGCAGACAAAGTTCCTGGCTCTTCCTGATCATCAGTGCTCAAAACACTCTTCTTTGGCAGAACAGCTTGATTGATGCCTTCTAAGCAAGGGTTACTTCTTGATCTTTATAGATCTAATAATAAAATGCCTATGTTCTTCTTTTGCTTAAAGGGTTTGTTCACCTTTCCAACAAGTTTCTGTGCATTCAAGCATCCCCAGTAAAACAAACACTGTTCAGCTTTGCACAAAGGAGCTTCTTTTAAATGTCATACCTGTAGGTCCTATGTGACCTCTCTCAAGGTTGTCCGAAAAACTTCTAAAATGAGCGACCATCCCAGGACATGCCATACATTGGACACATTATGCAGGACATGCCATACATTGGACACATTATGCAGGACATGCCATACATTGGACACATTATGCAGGACATGCCATACATTGGACACATGCCTTCCAGCAACACCGGTACAAGCATTCTGCCTTGTTCAAAACCCGCGCGGGCTCCATACTCTTTCAGCTCAGCATCATGTGACCGCGAGAGAGCGCACTGCACATACAATGGTTTTGAACAAGGTAGGGAGCTTGTTTCTCCATTGCTGGGGCACGCACCCAACTCATGGTACAATCTGTCGTCTTGGTAGGACAGTGAGGATCACTCATACTAGGAATTTTTCTTAAGGTTTGGTAGGAGCTGCACACAGCCTGCAGGTGTGGCATTGAAAAAGAAACTCAATTTTTGAAACATGAGCAGGGTTTATGTAAACTACTAGGGGCATTTGAATTCATGGGTGCATTTATAGAAAGGGTGAACTACCGTATTTATCAGCGTATAGCATACTTTTCCCCCCTGAAAATAGAAGGCAAATCAGGTGTGCGTGCTATACAAGTATTTTACCTGCACTGCCTCGGAGGAGTGGGGGGAGCACTGCCAGATTACAGAGCGGGGATCTCCTGTTTACTCTGAGGCCACTGTAATACAATGTCCGGCCTACTGGAACGGCTCCTATGATCAATGTCACATGTCCTGGCATTGGATCAGTGTTCTGTCTATCATAGGAGCCGGGACGTATTACAGTGGCCATCGAGTAAACAGGAGATCCCCGCTCTGTAATCCGGTGTCTCTGTTTTGATGGGCAATGGTGTGACTGCAGATGGGCACTGATCAGGCTGCATTGATGGGTAATGGTGAGGGTGCAGATAGGCACTGATCAGGCTGCATTGATGGGCAATGGGGGGGGGGTG
>BLSH010160854.1:760426-776995 GCA_018402905.1 Glandirana rugosa | reverse complement strand
GGCTTGGAAGACGTTGGACCTTTCAACAGGACAATGATCCCAAGCATACCTCCAAGTCCACTAGAGCATGGTTGCAGATTAAAGGCTGGAACATTTTGAAGTGGCCATCGCAGTCACCAGACTTAAATCCGATTGAGAACCTCTGGTGGGACTTAAAGAAAGCAGTTGCAGTGCGCAAGCCTAAGAATGTGACTGAACTGGAGGCTTTTGCCCATGATGAATGGGCGAAGATACCCGTAGATCGCTGCAAGACACTTGTGTCAAGCTATGCTTCACGTTTAAAAGCTGTTATAACTGTAAAAGGATGTTGTACTAAGTACTAAGATTGAATGTCACTTGGGGGTTGAATAAAACTGATAATGATGTGAGCTCAGAAAAGACATTTGTGGTTATTTCACTATAAATGTTATGTTATATTTGTCTGATCTACATGTGCCTCTTTGATTTAATTGTAAGCAGGATGACTGAATGATCATAATCAATGTCAAACCGACCAAAACAATCAATTTCAGTGGGGGTTGAATAATTTTGAACACAACTGTACTAGGTACAATTTAGATAGGAGCCAATTAACCTACCATGTCTTTGGAGTGTGGGAGGAAACCGGAGTACACGGAGGAAACCCACACAAGCACAGGGAGAACATGCAAACTCTGTGCAGGTAGTGCTTTGGTTAGGATTCAGGCTTATGACCCCAGTGCTTCTAGGAGGAAGGGCTAACCACTTGGTCCCTGCTGTGTGAGGGACTTGCACCTCTGCTCACTCCTTCCTGCTCTCTTGTAATATTCCCTGTGAATGGGCAGGAAGATCCTTTCGTTCATCCACTCCTCCTTTCATAGAACTGTCACTTACCTGGTTGAGGCCGATCTGACAAGAGGGCTTCCCCTTATATCTCCTGTCCTGTTTCTCCTGGAGGTGATGACAGGATATAACAGGGCACAGAGTGGCGCGGGTGCCTTGTAGAAGATTCTGGCCGGACGAACCTATTAGCAGGTGCCGTGAAGCAGGCGGATTGATGAGCTGGCTGAAGCGGAGACACAGCAGCAGGTGTGGAACCAAGGGATCTTGGGTGGTCAGGCAGGCAAGAGTAGGTATCAGCCGGGCAGCAGAGGTGCAGGATCAGGAACCAAAGCAGTCGGGGCCAGGCCGGGTTCGATATCAGGCAAGCAGAGTAGGTACCAAGTATACAAAACCAGGGTCGCGCTATCAATTTAGATAAACCTATACATAAAAAACGTCCAAAGAGCTGTCATATATGAGTCCCAATATGTTTGTAGAAAATTGAAGGTAAAACTTGTGGACGATTTAGCACACGTGAGTCCCTGCCAGAATCACACACAGTCCGTTCATAAATCCATGTGCAGCTGGCCACCAAGAGACACCTCCACCATAAATAGTAAAATTGCCTGCTTACCAGCAGTACTGGACCTCTTATTGCAAAAGGCCAGTAGTGCTTATGGCTGATTACCCTGCCAGGGCCTTTGCACGGTGTTCTTGCAGACTTTCACTGAGCTATAGACGGGTTTGTCCAGCTAAAGTGTCCGTAACGTCCGGCTCAAAAACAGAAAATGCTCCACATAGTATAAAATTTGATAATCTTTATTTAAAATTAGATGTGAGATACTCACATTTTGATAGATGAAAACACGCTAAAACTGGCCGGCCGGCATGTAAAACGAACACCTGTCCTTCCGGGACTCGTGGGACACAATGACGTCAGCGCGTTGTCCGCCCTGCATGTTTTGTCAGAGGTTGACGTCGTTCTGGGGCACGGGCGACACACTGTGCAATCGCCTCATGTAGAGAAAAGAACAACCAAGCCTCGATCTGATTCTCAAGTGCTCAGCTAGATGCCAACCAAGTCTCATTCAGCATTCGGGTGTTTGTTTTAAATCCCGGCCGGCCAGTTTTAGCGTGTTTTCATCTATTGAAATGTGATTGTATTTCACATTTAATTTTAAATAAAGTATATCGGAATTTATACTATGTGGAACATTCTCTGTTTTTGAGCTGGACGTTACGGATACTTCAGCTGGACAAACCCGTCTATGGCTCAGGGACAGTCTGCAGGAACACCGTGCAAAGGCCCTGGCAGGGTAATTGGCCAAAAGTGCTACTGGCCTTTTGTAATAAGAGGTCCAGTACTGCTGGTAAGCAGGCAATTTTACTATCTATGGTGACGGTGTCTTTTGGCTTTATGAACTGGCTGCGTGTGATTCTAGTAGGCACTCACGTGTGCTAAAGTGTTCACAAATTTTACCTTCAATTTTCTATAACACATTGGGAATCTTATGTATGACGGCTCTTTGGACTTTTTTTTTATGTATATTTTTAAATTGAAAGCACGACCCTTGGTTTGCATACATGTTGTTCTGTGCAATTATCACACAGGAGGGTTGCTGCTCGCTACATTATATGTTTGTCTTTGGATCAACTTTTTTTAGCAGCATTTTCCTCTTTTGAAAGGGGAGGTCCCAAAACAGCAGGCAGAAGGTAGGGTCAGGCCACAAGCCGGAATCAGCAACAGGGTATCAGGAACAATCGGGGCTAAGACAAGCTGGGAAGGTCACAAATGGAAGAAACTGACAACCACTCGGCAATCCTCTGGTCTCTGGAGCCACTTTAAATAACCAAGTGCTAACGCACACGTGGGTGGACACACTCGCAAGTTAGGGAACGTCTAGTAGTCACTCGAGATTTATTATGTGAATGCACACAAGTTAGGGAATGTCTGGTTGTCACTCGAGAATGGTGATGAGCATGTGCACATCTTCGTGCACAACTGTGCATACGGTTTCCTTGACAAGAACGCATTGTATTGTGGGACAGTAATACTAGGAGTTCTGTGAATGGCAGAGGGAGCAGGAAGCAGTGGGTGAGCATCGTAAGTCTTTCAACAACTTTTGTTAACCCCTTTAATACAGAGAGATTGCATCTCTGGCCAGTATCTGGTTCCATGAAGGAATGATTTTTACATGAAGCAGCGGTCAGTAAGACGTAGGATACACACCATTACAGGTAACGATGTGCGATGTCAAGAGGAAAACTTGGTGGTCTGCAATCAATGCCTATTTTTCTCTTTTGAGACAGGTTCTCTTTATAGCTTGAGCATGCTGAGAAGCATGTATCCTAATTTTTAAAAATGAATCCATTTGTTATAACTGTGAAAGATATAAGAATCCAATAGACAAGGTTTTCTCTTAAAAATAATTATCTTAATACGCCATTGAGACTGTAGATTTCTTGATTAGTGTGAAGAGGTAAAATTAATCAAGATTCTGACCTGTATGTAGGAAGCCTAGCTCAGTTCATTTTGGAGTATTTTGCTAACAAAAACCAAAATGTTCTCAATGTGTGAATTAAAACTTGTCCCATTAAACTCTGGTAACAATTAATCTCCTGAAGGTCATGCAATGCAATTAAATTGTAGCATTGTGCCTCTGCATGAAGTCATCCCACCACTTGTCAATTAAAATCTCTGTCTTTGTTCAGGCCACATAATTTGGTACAAAATACGTTAAAGGGTCAGTTCACCTAAAAGTGTTCTTTCCGGTATGGATGGAGACCAGTGGTCTGTGCCAGTCCTTGACTTTGTAAGGCAGGCTTTCTCAGCCCTCTCAACACACTAACTTTCCGGTCTCAGGGAACCCTGCTAAAAATGTCTACAACTCATGATACATCAGTGTGATGGTCAGTGGGAAGAATGCTCCTTACACTTTTGGACATAGAGGAAGAATTCTCCTCTTATAGATAGCTAAAAAGGTCAGTTGTGTCAGTGGGAATTTATCGGAGAGGCAGAAATTGCTAATTGCTCAAGGAACCCCAGCAACCTCCTGGAGGAACCCTAGTTGAGAAAGCCTGTTCTAGGGTTTGCACTTCTGTCTTAAGGCTCTAGGGCCATTGGTTTAAAGTGGTAGTAAACCACCGGCGATTTTTTTTATTTTTTAATCTGCAATGCAAAGTTTTATAATGTGCTAGTGGATTAAACAAATGCATCTGGTGCAGCTCTGCATAGAAACCAATCAGCTTTCAGTTTTTTTTTGTCAAAGCTTAATTGATCAAGCTGAAGTTAGAAGCTACAAAGCACAGCTGCACCAGATTTTGCACTCTAGTAAATCAACCCCTTTGTGTTGCCTTAGGCCCCTTTCACTCCAGCATACCAATTGGGTCCGCCTGTCAGTTTTTCAGGCAGACCCGATCGGACCACAAATTGTCTTCTATGCAGCAGTGGATGTCAGCAGGACCTCATGTGAGAGGGGCCTTAAAGCGGAGTTCCAGTCCTAAAACGTTTTAATTCAAAAGTCAGCAGCTACAAATACTGTAGCTGCTGACTTTTAATAAGGACACTTACCTGTCCAGGGAGCCCGCAATGTCATCCCCATTGGCTCGGTGCAGGTGCTGCTATTGCAACTAAGGGAAACCAGCAGTGGAGCCTTCAGGCTTCACAGCCGGTTTCCTACTGCGCATATGCGAGTCGCGCAGCACTTTCTGAATGGCCCCATCGTCTTCTGGCACACACAGAGGATCCAGAAGGTGGTGGGGGGGTGGGAGGAGGGGTTGAGGCAGAAGAGGAAATGGCGTACCTTGCTGAGCGAGGCTGGGATGGCTTTGTACTTCATAAAAGGTAAGGGAAAAGGAAAATGATATCCAAAAACGAGGGGTGGTCTTTAATTTAAGGCCTAGTAGTTGGGTGGAACTCCGATTTAAGGTGTGCTGGAAAAAAGGCAGGTGTGTGTTTTTGGGATTGTAGATGTGCGTTGAGAGGCCATTAAAATAAATGGACATGCTTGACGCAATGCTAGTCAGCGTGCGCACAAAAAAACAAGTGAGAATGGGCCCTGAATATTGCCATCAGATTGGCATATATGCATAGCTCTCAGGTGATTGTTGTCTGATTGGTACAAGCAGATGACCAACTTTATCGATTTGGCCATCACATGGGATGGTTGAACAAGGGGGACTCTGAGAGCCTCCCCTGTATGGGCATTCTTCTCCTGGTCACATTTACAACGATTTATAGACAATATAGACTACTTATAACCAACTTTAAATTGAAAATAAAAGACCAAATAGGTGAATGCAACCTCCCACCAATCGTTTCTATCAATGTTAGAAAATGATCATAAGAGGGAGTATTGGGATTCTTGAATTGATACAGTCATGGTGATCAGATTAGACAAAAAACTCTTATGCAAATTGTAAAAAATATAGTAACCAATTATACTGTATCTTCAGTAGGTCTTGCTTTACTTGCTTGAAATTTGCAAGCTGTGGGTTGCTGCATTTAGCACATCTTTAGAAGGTCTGCTCATGAGACTGGGGGCTGTTTATAATATTATAGGAAACCATATGTGAATAAATTGAGCTGCTGCCCATAGTGACCAATTAACAGTTATGTTTTTTTTCTCTCTGGAAAAAGGAATGCAATCGGTCACTATATGTGAAAGCTGCCATCCCCATTTTTTTCTTTAATTTTTTAAAACATTGTCTCCTTAGTATGCAAGTGTGATATCATTGCTCAGAGTTCCCAATTCCCTGGCAGGTCTGTGCACATTTGTGATGTATCTTAACCAAGCATACCGATTGAGATATTTAACGGGGGCTTAATGCAGTCAAATCTTTGACACCTGGACCTTTAATTTTATTTATCTTGTTTGCCACTTTTTAATAAAAAAAAATAAGATCCTTATCTTGGTGAAAGTTTTGTGAGTTGAGTCTATATTTTCTTATAAAAAAAAAAAATGTTGTAGCTCTTAAAGAGAAACTTCAGTCCCCTTTGGCCCCCTCCCTCTGACACCACCGACTTTGGCAAATCTGTGTATGGGCCAGGGTGACAAAGGGCTTTGTCATGCTTTTGGGTCCTGGCAGAGTCCTGCAAGAGTTTCCACGCTAGTGCAAAAACGGTGAGGTTTGGATTTTACATACCTGCCCTGTCTTCATATATGTGTGCAGATCATGTGCATGTTTAGATGTGCCAAAGGGCTCTGCCAAGACTTGAAGCCTGTGGTATGAGGTGCAGAATCTGGGAGACGGGGGGCATGAATGACTTTTTTGCCTAGGTGAGAAAGGCAGAAGCACCAAAACCCAGTGAAGTTCAGAAAAAATATCCAAATGTTAGGGAGGGGAAGAAGGCAGAAGGTAAAGTAAGTTTGTATTTAGGGTGAAGATCTCTTTAAAGTGGAAGTAAACTCCCTTTGTTGATTTTTACCTATACAAAAAGAAGCAGTCACTGTCAAGTTCCAGCGCTTGGAGGTCCTCCACAGTTGGATAGGACTATGGGACAATAAATCCAAATGCTTGCCAGATGCAGCCCTTCTCAGATGGGGGAATCCAAAATGAAATTACAAAAGAACAAACAGAAAGGCGCAAGCACCTAGCGCATTACCTAACTAAGCTCTGAGGAAGGGGCTGTGCCCTCGAAACATGTCAGCTTACCAGCATAGTGGGGTGTTGTTGGAGTTTTACTTATGTGAGTATCCATCTATACCAGTTTTTATCTTTTAAATACACTTTTGGTAATGCGCTCGGTGCTTGCACCTTCCTGTTTGTTCTTTTGTGATTTTTACTTGAGCCGGCTAAAATTTTCTTCAAGGGTGTCGGGTAGAAAATTTTTGGTCAAACAACCGCTGCATCTGATTAGATTCAGCTGCTGTTCATATATTCAGACAGCCATGGGTGCCGGATGTCAGGATACAATAGCTGGTACTTCAGCCTCAGCTGTCCACACTGTTTAGTGTGGATTGGGGATTGTTGGATGTCTCGGGCTGAACATGAAAAATCTCAGTGTGGCCATTTTTAATAAACCTATAGGCTTAATATATTGGTTCTGCCAACAAAATGGCTGCATTTGGTGCTTCCGTATCATGGACACACTTTCGTTCATTCTTCAGTTTCCCCCCTGATATTTTGGTGACATATCAATCACTTTCTCTTTTCTATGGTAACCAAAAGAATTCCTTTGGTTGTCACAGCTATTTCCATGTTTCGTTTAAGGATCTCCATTTACCATAGAATGAGTATTGAGAGTCATTACGCTACTTCTGGGGGAGGATTCCCTTCCTGTGGATACAAATAGTGAATCTATACCCCCCCAGTATTTCTATGGAGTATGTGTTTGTATGCACAGGCCAAGGTCACAGGATTAGGGGGCCTAATTCTCCCAGCAGAGGAAAACAAGCCTTCCTCGTTCTGCTGTGCTAACCAGCACAAACAATGGCCGGCTCAGTCATTTCTAACTGGAGATGATCAGAGACCGTGACTCCTTTATTTAAAAAAATAAAAACCATGTAATGAAAATATTGGAACGGTTGCCCCTGGCAACCAGTCAGGTGAAAGCTGTCAATTTCCAACCTATACTAGAAACTGACAACCAGACCTTGGTTGACTTGGTAAGCGCTCAGTTTTTCAAAAATCCAGTTTTTAAAGGAGAAGCCCACCCTAACACTAAAATCTCTACATCTACAGACACCCATGATCTAACACTAACTTATCTAGCCCTGTAAAGAAGAAATTAGTATAAATACCTTTTTTGAAGCCAACCTGATCCAAACCCATGCTAAGCTGTCAGCTGCAACTTCACTGTGTAGGCAGCCGACAACGGAAGCCCCATAGTAAGTCTATGGGTGACGTCACTCCTCGTTCACAGCCGTTGTCCTTTGCAGAGCTTCCGCCACTGGCGACCGGACCGGATCAGCTTCAAAAAAGGTCTGTATACTGATTTCTCCTTTACAGGGCTAGATAGGTTAGTCTTAGATCATTGATGTCTGTAGATGTAGAGATTTTAGTGTTATGGTGGACTTTGACTTTAAGCCAAACTCCCGATATGTTTTTTTGTTTTTTTTTGGGAAAGGTTTGATTTTACTGCCATCTTTGTCCCCGTTGTTGATCTTCATTTTCTGTCCCAGAGTAGAAAGTGGAGGAGAATCTAAAATTTAAAGAGGAACTAAACCCTTCTCCCTTATAGCCAAGGAAGGTGCCGTCTTTGCCTCACTCCTCTATTTGTATGGATGACCACTGTCACCAAGAGAAAGAGGGGAAATTCAAAATTGTAGAGTCGTTCCAAGAAACAGAAGTGAGAGGAAATTCTTTTAAAGTGGAACTAAACCCTCCTATGCTTTTTAAAATTGCAAAAAGGTATATTTTTATGTTTCTGCCTTTAGAACATAAAGATTTTTTTTTTTAGTATGATACCTGCAAAAGATTGTCCTATAAAATGAACGAGGTGTATGTCTCCTAAGCAATGATATATTCCTTACTATATCAGTGCCTGGAATGCAAAAATTACTCTGGTTCATCAGCGGAGAAACCCCCTGTGTTGTTTGATGGGGTGTCCCTGCTCAGAACCCCTCTATTGGTTTAAAAGCTCCACTGAGCGCTTTCAAGGCTATCACTGCTTGGTATACTGCAACGAGGTGTATAATTCGACCTAATGTGGCCCAGAAAAATGAGACGTTTGCCAATGACCTGCCTCTATAACAATCTCTTTTGCTGCTGAGTATCGGATACAAAGCTGTGTAGAAAAATAACAGGGAATGATTCAACATGATTTCTACTGCTGGGAGATGGTCCTTCCCTGTTTAACACTTTGCATTGTGGCAACACGCATGGCGATGCACCTGCTCTGTTTACTGTGGGTTGCGATGCCATTCATTGAGTGCCACCCCAATGCATTGTACCAATGCATACAACTGTGCACATATACCATGCATTGTGGTGCACATGTCTGGGAAAACCAGGGTTATGTGTACTTTTTCATCTGTTGTGGTGCGCTGGCAGCCGATTTATAATGAATAGCCTGCCTTAATGCAACACACGTTAATGCATGCCATAATGTGCATTACCGTGCAGCAACAGATCAGTTTTGTCTGAATCGGCTAACAAAAAATAAAGAGCAGATACATTATATTCCTATTGTCCATGAGGTTAAAAAAAATATACATTTCGTGACAAAAATGACATCATACTAGTGGATTGTTCATTGATAGAATTGGGATGCAGCAGTGAGGTCCTTGGTTTGCATCCCCACCAGAATTGGGATGCAGCAGTGGGGTCCTTGGTTTGAACCCCCACCAGGACACTATCTGCATGAAGTTCTTCTTACACTTTCACCGGTTTTCCCTGGGTACTCTAGTTCCTTCCCACACTCCAAAGACAGGATGGTAGGTTGGCTCTTGTTTAAATTGGCCCTGAAAAGTGCACGAGATAGGTACCTTAGGACCCTTTCACACGGGCGCCTCCATTATGCGGATTCCGCTTGCTCGGGGTTGGTCACCCAGCTGAGCAGGCAGATGACAGGTCCTGTCCCCCACTTTGCTGTGCAGAATGGACACAAACCCAGTCCTACTCTCCTCTATGGGGAAATCTGGTGGAAATGAATGGCCTCTCCGTTTTCATCCAAACCTATCCGCCAGATGGATGGAATATAGGACCTCCATCCGTCTGGATTTTGCGGGCAGGATCGGATAGCAGTGGGTGTCAGCGCTGACATCCGTCGCTCCATAGGGGTGAATGGAGGGCCTGTCAGGTCCGCCTGAAAAACTGACAGGCAGACCTGATCGGAAAGCCCGTGTGATAGGGCCTCAAGATTGTAAACTCCTTGAAGACAGAGACTAATGTAAATTCACAGTATTTAAAGGGCTGTGTAAATTTTTGGAACTATACTGTATAAATGCCTGTAAATAATAATGCATTAGTATGTGTGTGTGTGTGTGTGTATATATATATATATATATATATATATATAGAGAGAGAGAGAGATATATATTTATTTATTTTTTTTGGCATTAGCGATTTAAAAAAAAAAAAAAAGTAGCAGACATCACTCTCCTTATGTCTTTGGAGCCTACAGGCAGCCTATTGCACTTCAGCTATTGTGGAATTACAGTTTCCATTCTGCTCTGCCAACCATAGAATGATCAGGAGTTGAACATCCTGCCTTTTATGTGGAATAGCAATAAAGACAGAACATTTATTTGTGGGCTCTCAGTACGCCTACGCAACCCAACGCCATGCAGCTATAATGCACGATTACTGCCATTCCCTGTTGTATACAAGAGACCTACGCCATTGTCTCTGGTTCTATAGAAACATGGTAGGCTGGATAATCATCACTGCAAGAGCTTCTCTTTTTTCGGCTCTGATATAAGATTAAGTGAGAGAATAACACACAAGTAGCTGGATTTATTTCAGCACTCCCTGGGTTAATCAACTGCAGCCAAGGTCATGGTGTGACCCGGCGATTGTACCGCAGTTCAGCGCCAAGTGCCAAACCTGAGCCCACATAAACTGCATGGCCCCTTAAATAATGACTGCCGTTCCCATGCATTGATAGTCCATGTGGGGCATTAATAACGCACTGTTTTGTACTCTGTTTGTCTACCCTGACCCCGGTGACACCCTGTTTACTCAGTCGTTTCTCATATTTGCATGCAGCTTAGGTTCTTCCTGCAGCAGGGGTGATTTGTATTCTAATGGCGGCCGTTGTCTTGGCAACCTGCGGGAAACCTGAAAACTTGTGCACAGAGAGAGGGGAAGTTTTCTGCAGGCATTACTTGCCGATCCCAAATGAGAAATCATGCTCCGTGTCATGTCAATCCCCGTTGCGCTTCCTGAAGCAGCTAAGAGATGGCACAGGCTATCACCGTGTCCTGGCTTGTGTTTATGTCTGCGCAGCGCTGGGTAATCCCCACCATACTGGAGGCTTTGTACATTATTAAAATTTAATCCTCCTGTTCTGCAACGTGCTGGTTCAGGACTCTAGAGTGCATTTGTCTGTTCTATTCAGATACAACAATAGCTGCAGATCCAGCGCTCCGTGTTATGATGGCACACAGACATGTGGAGTCTGGCATGGACGCCGGAATTTGATGATTTATTACCATTTCAAAGCATCAAATGTGGATTGATTTTTCTCTAACTGTGATCAATATAGCTTTGTGAAGAGAACAGTGGGGAGGAATCTGGCGTTCGTTGCTTGATAATAACCAGATGATTATTGCTCTTGGAAATATACAACGCCCCTGAAGTCCGCCATATTTATTTACATTCTTTTTTTTTCAAAGGCCATGGCAAGCCTTCAGCTTTCGGCTTGATTTTGTATAGCAAGAATTGCTACTCATTGTGTGGTAACTCATGGTAACTAATCCAATATCTTCTATCTTTATTCTGGCTATGCTGAGCTGATAAAAGCTAAGCTCTGGTTATTATGCGTAAATGCTTTTGCCATCATCTGCAAAATTGAATTTGGACAGGAGACAGCATTTTTAATATTTTTTTTTTTTAACCCCTGCTGTCTGCTAAATTGTCCTCATTTCACATACTCACCTGCCTAGCAAATCCAGCGTTGATCTGCTGTGGGTCCCAGTTTGCTATGTTGATCCTCCTTACTCATCTGGAGCCAGCTGCTATATCTTATATGTTTGATTTTTGAGTATGTGTTTCTCCTTTTATTCTGACAGCTGTGTTCATTAATATCAGCACTGATTTTGCACAGATACAACTCATCTGGAGCCAGCTGCCTCTTCTGGGTTTGTGCTACTGTGTGTCCCTCCTCCTGCAGCCTCCTGGGATATGTGATGGGGATATCCCAGGAGGATGCTGGAGGATGGACTCGTCATAAAAAAAAAAGTGTTTAGTTCACAAAGAATAATAGACTCAAGCGATGAGTCTCCTGTACTGGTTGTGTAATTCTTCACCTGCTGGGTGTTTGATGATATACACTATATGGTCAAAAGTTTGTGGACACGTATTTGCTTGCCCTCACTCAGTCTCTCTCCTTGGTATGCCCCTAGGTCCCCGGACTTGGGTCACTCACGCTGACCCAGGGTTTACACCACGAGATTGAGCAGCTAACATCTTATATTACAAAATTGTTATGTTGTATGTGACGCTACCTATGCTTCTACTTTGTGCTCCTTCATTATGATCCCCTCTACCTGGGTGACCTGCTGTTTTGTCACTATAAAGCGCATCAATAAAAAATGTTGTACCAGAAAAGTTTGTGGACACTTGACCATCACACCTTCACTATATGGCCAAAAATTCAGACACCTGACCTTTACACTTACACTAGAAAGTCTCCTTCACACAGCCACCCAGGGCCATGCCACCCAGATCACTATTTTGTTGTGGTAGGTACAGCCAGGTGTTTGCACACTCTGCAGGTAGGAAGCCTACACAAATCAATGACTGGCTAACACTATCTGCAGCTGTTTTTATGTAATTGCACAAGGAGCAATTACATGTGATTAAGAACAGGTTGGGGGTCCTATAAGCAGACCGTTTGCATTCCGAGCCGCTCATCTGTTCCTAGTCTTTCATGTACAATTTCATGTAAACCGCTGAAGAACCTGTTATTGATTTGTACAGGCTAAGCAGCTACATGTGATCACAAACACCTGGCTGTACCCACCACAATAATATACTAATCTGGTGGTGTACAGCCATGGAAGGCTATGTGAATGAGGCCGAAGACCAAAAATTTGTAGACATGTTGACAGCTCTCCAAAGTAGAGTTCAGGAGTTTCCAATGAAGCATACTGTTAAAGGAATTGTAAAGCCTCAGTTGCCTCTCAAAGCCCCCCTTTTTTTCTTACTTGAACCTGATCATTCCAGCGATGAGCCGAGCAGCTCCAGCCGGTGTCTCGGGTCCTCATTGGATAGATTGATAGCAGCAGGAGCCATTGGCTGAAAGGCCCTTTTCAGCTTCAGAATTATCATGCCTCTGTGTACTAAGCTAGCTCCATAAAGACATGGTTCGATGAGTTTAGTATGGAGGAACTTGAGTGGCCTACACAGAGCCCTGACCTCAACCCTACTGAACACCTTGGGGACAAATTGGAATACAGATTGCAAGCCTGTTTTTTTTTTTTTTTTTTTGTCTAACATCAGTGCCTGAGCACACAATTGATCATTTGACGGAATAAGCACAAATTCCCACAAACGCCATCCAAAATCCTGTGGAAATCCTTTACAGAAAAATGAAGCTGTTGTAGATGCAACACAGGAGCAAATGCCATATTAATTCTCCTGGTTTCGAAAAGAGATGTCCAACAAGCTCATATAGGTGTGTTGGACAGTACCACACTTTTGGTGAATGTTGTGTTTTTCCAGGAGCTATGGTCTTAAGCACTATGGGTAATCCAGAACCAGGGTTAATACATATTACAAGCTCTACATACAATTTTATATTCTAGCACCCCAGGTATTGAGGGTTTCTGGTACATTCATGGTGAGGATAAATAGGTAGGAACCCGCATTCTTGCCTTTCTAGGGTAGCTCCAGGAACTGGAACGAAGAAAGACAGCGGGAAGCAAGAGTTGTCTTAATTACACCTACATCCTTGATGTCCTTTCTGAGTTGCGGCTGTACGAAAACTGCAGGAAGCTCCACTGTACCGTTCGCTTAATGCCTCCGGTCCCTGCTATATTTCAATAAAATTAGACACTGCAAATGGTGGTCCAATAGACTTCTATTGCAGTGACTAATTCTATTTATAAAGAATCCGTCGCAGGAAGGGCATGGACCACAAGCATTGAGCTAACCGTATTGTAGCGCTACATAACTCGGAAAAGGACCGCATGGAGGTGCGTTTAATTAACACATTACACTTGCCTCCTGCTGTCCTTTCTAGTTATATTACAGGTTGCTCTCCGTTAATTTGCCTGTCAGATATGGCAGATTTACCTCAATTAAATTTTTAGGTTTCTACGTAATCGGAGTTTTGGCATTTTATGTCATCGCCTACAATACACATTAGAAAGAATTGAGGAGTCCTTTGACTTTGATGTTAAAGCAGATCATTATTCAGCATGGCTGCACCAAGAGTACATTTTATTTTAAAATATAGCATATCGCCAGATATAGCCAGGCTCAACAAAACACATATGTCTAGTTAGTGAATTACTATGTGTTTTTTCTTGATTGATTGCTGTCAATTTTTCCAATAGATGGATGCAGGTGGACTGGACCACTCAATAGCATTTCATACTCTGGGAGATAAGCCTACCAGAGTGTACAGACCGGCCCCTTCCCCCATAGCTGTAATGCAAAGTATATTGAAAATCCAACAAAGAGTGAGCCATGTCCATAGCAACTAAGTGGAGCTCCGGGAGGAAGTAGAGAGGAGACATCACTCGAAGTGGCGTTAGAGGAGGAGTGGAAGTGTGTGGATTTGTGTTTACCTACTCCATTGACCACCTATCTGTGGGAGAGGTTCCCTACACTCCCCACCCAGGACAGGAGAGGAACCAATCGACCGAACTGGGCGTCCCGTGAACCAGAGATCAAGGTGGCCCTGTGGAGGCCTAATCCACACATGTGTGTTTGACCTCCTGTCATAAGAGGTCCAAGAGTTCCGGTAAGGGCACAACTAATCGTGGTGGAGGTCTTGTTCACTGTTGGACTCGTGTGACACATTTAGATTCACCTTTTTGGAGTATTCGATTAATGGATTTTATGTTGTTTCCAAGATTGGACTTAATTTGATCACTGTCACTTGTTCTTACTGATTTGTTCTAGTTACGGACACTGTTTACTTACACACGTTTTTTGCTTTATGTCCCTTCACAAGCGCAGCTTTATTTTTGTTTAATTTGTATTTGAGGTGGAGAAATCACACTTTATTGTTGCAGCTGTGTACACAGGGATTTAGCATTTATCAGGGTTAGCGCAGTCTTCTTTATAATTTTTACATTGCTTACACCAGTATCTGCTTGCATACAAGGATGGATGTGCACCCCTAAATGCAGACAGTTTGCGTTCAAGGTCACTGACCTATCCCTGGATAGGGTAGAGCCACAGTCTGTCATTGATTTGTATAGGGAATTGTACACAGCCAACAGCCTACACAGATAATTTATGTCCAAGGATGCTGATCCTTCCCTGTATGCAAGTAAAGGCTGAGATGCTTGATTACCAGCATAGAGCTGCAGCCTGTCTTTATATCTACCGGTGGCTGTACACAAGCATGTAAAGAACAAGGGCGCAGGAATTAGTTAAAAACTGTATTGTTTATTCTATGGAGAACATAATATCACTTACACAGAGGTTGACTGTATTGACTGGGTGCAAGAGACACTCTGCCGATAAGCCAGGAGTCCAAAAAAGAGAAGCACAGTGATGTCAGATAAGCCCCGGTTTTATGGCGTTAGACCTGCATTCTGACAGCTTACTGCGGGTCTAGCACCACTGAAACCAGGGCTTATGGGACATCCCCGGGCTTCTCTTTTTTGGGCTCCTGGCTTATCAGCACAGCGTCTCTTGCACCCAGAAATAAGACAGGCAAGTGATACCGTGTCCTTCATGGAATAAATTATACAGTTTTTAATTAATTCCTGAACCCTTCTTTACCATGTTCTTTACATGTTTGTTGGAGCGATCCCAAGATCTGCTGA
This sequence comes from Glandirana rugosa, assembly GCA_018402905.1. NCBI lineage: Eukaryota > Metazoa > Chordata > Amphibia > Anura > Ranidae > Glandirana > Glandirana rugosa. The sequence continues at coordinate 761,603 of BLSH010160854.1, read as the reverse complement.
GAGGAGCTGCAGTAACATTACTCTTAAAGGATCACAGGAAAGCAGAATAAACTGCATTTTCAGCAGACAGCGGGCTGAAGTTTGTTTGCTGATATCACAGAGCTGGTCCAGGCTCGGGAAAGATTGTGACCATATGCTCGGGATCCAACCACATGCCTGGACCTGCACCCGGCTCAGCCTCTTAGTGAACCAATGAGAGCCTGAGCTGGCCGCTTCCACCCCCTCCACAGCCCAGTGCTCCAGTGAGCGCGGGGGGGAAGGGGGGAGCAGAGAGCCGGTGACTGATGATCACCAGCTCTCTGCTCATGGAGCTCTGAGAATCAAGTGATCGGCGTTGTTTGATTGCTTGGTTCTCTGCGCAGAGCCGGCAAAGGACAGATCCAGCATCTACCTAGGTAAGTATGAGTCTACAAATAGATTGCTGTACTTTTCTTTTAATAATTTATCCAAAGATTTTGCTATGGACTCATGACCATTGTTCTCATTTAGGCTCATGCAGGTATCTGTGTGTGTGTGTGCGTGTGCCTGCGCTAAGTGTATGTATACTGTGCACATACAGTGCCTTGAAAAAGTATTTTCTTCGTACCCCTTGAAATTTTCCACGTTTTGTCATGTTTTCAACCAAAAACGTAAATGTATTTTATTGTGATTTTATGTGATAGACCAACACAAAGTGGTACATAATTGTGGAGTGGAAGCAGTGGCGGCTGGTGAAGTTTTAGGATGGGGGGCGCTCCTTTTTGACCCCTCCTACATCTATAAGCCCCACCCACTCCGTCCCCTGTATTCCACTTATTGTGTCAGGAGTACACAGCTCAGCATCACAGGACACAGTATACAGCTCAGCATCACAGGACACAGTATACAGCTCAGCAACACAGGATACAGTATACAGCTCAGTATCACAGGACACAGTATACAGCTCAGTATCACAGGACACAGTATACAGCTCAGTATCACAGGACACAGTATACAGCTCAGTATCACAGGACACAGTCGACATATGACACAGGACACTACGACTCGACATACGACACAGGACACTACGACTCGACATATGACACAGGACACTACGACTCGACATATGACACAGGACACTACGACTCGACACAGGACACTATGACTCGACATATGACACAGGACACTATGACTCGACATATGACACAGGACACTATGA
>BLSH010160854.1:737551-753175 GCA_018402905.1 Glandirana rugosa | reverse complement strand
TTTTTTTGCATTTTAGTGTAAATATGAGATCTGAGGACTCTTTGATCCCAGATCTCATATTTAAGAGGTCCTGTCATGCTTTTTTCTATTACAAGGAATGTTTACATTTCTTGTAATAGGAATAAAAGTGATCAAAATTTTTTTTTTTAAAAAGAACAGTGTAAAAGTAAAAAGCAAAATAAATAATTAAAAAAAAAATAAATTTAAAGCACTCCGTCCCGCCGTAAGTCCCGCTCACATATGAAAACAGTGTTCAAACCACACATGTGAGGTATCGCCACGATCGTTAGAGCGAGAGCAATCATTCTAGCACTAGACCTCCTCTGTAACACAAAACTGCTAACCTGTAGAATTTTTTAAACGTCGCCAATAGAGATTTTTAAGTTGCAAAGTTTGTCGCCATTCCGCGAGCGGACGCAATTTTGAAGCATGACATATTGGGTATCATTTTACTCGGCGTAACATTATCTTTCACAATATGGAAAAAAATTGACCTAACTTTACTGTTTTCTTATTTTTTAACTAAAAAAATTTAATTTATTAAAAAAAAATGCACGCTTGGAAGACCGCTGCGCAAATATGTTGTGACATAAAGTTTTGCAATGACCGCCATGTTATTCTATAGGGTGTTAGAAAAAAAAATATATAATGTTTGGGGGTTCTAAGTAATTTTATAGCAAAAATACCTGGTTTTAACTCATAACACAGAACCCAAAAACAGGCTCGGTATGGAAGTGGTTAAAAAAATATTTTCTTTTTCCTGTAAATTCGCTTCAAATTCACTTCAATATAGATGGGGGATCCGACTTGGAGGCGACTTCCATTGAATTCTATGGGCACAAGTTTGATAGAAGTCGCCTTAAGGTAGTACAGGAACCTTTTCTAAAGTCGCCTTGAAGTCGGAGCGACTTCAGTAGTGTATATTAAGGCGGCTCTCATTCATTTCAATGGGATTTCGGATGTGAAGCGACTTGGGGCAACACAAGTCGGATCGCAAGTCACCTAGGTGTGAACTGGCCCTCGGAGACAGGGTCAGCAGTAGAAGCCAATGGGAACAGAGTGATGATTTAATCGGACTTCTTTTTTTTTTCATTGTCCAATCACTATCTGAGACAGATGTGTGACCAAACGCTATTGCTCAAATACAGCAGCAAAAAAGTGATGTCATCAACCTGCCAGTAAAAATCCTTTGGCAGGTGACAAAACTAAAAATCCATTACCAAGATAACTTTACCAACACCATCCCCCCTTTCCTTTCTCTTCTTTTCTGATTTTACATATTCTTAGTGTTTCATATTTAAGCCTTTCTCAACGCCTTTCCATGCTGAAAATAAGTGATAGAATGGAATTTCGTACAATGTGATTTCATTCCGTTCAGACCGAAGTTCACAGTTGGCAATGGATTTGCAAACACATTTGCTATACTGCATTTTTCAGACCTTTGTATTTTCCTTGACGCTCTGCCGATGTTTTTTGCTGGATCTTGAGTGGAAGTTAAATAAAAGATATATATAAAGCGGTGCTCTGCAGTGTCAAAGAAACCATTATACTGCCAGCTCAACAATCCATTTTCCTGCTGCCTTTTATGAACTTTAAAAAGCAGAACTGTGCATGATAGACCGAATCACATGTGACTAGACGATGACGCGCATGAAAGTGCCAGTGTGACATGTCTGCTTGGGATAACAAGTAAAAGCCAAGTTGTTCTGGTTCACTTTTCACGCATTTCTAGTGTACACATTCCAGGAGAAATATTCATATAATGATCCACAAATGACTCCTCAAGGTTGTGTGCATATAACTCTTTAGGGCTTTAAAGGAGAAGTTCACTTTGTTTTTCTAAATTCCAGCTCCCCTATGTACCAGTATAGCATTCATGTACTTTTTTTATGCAAATATATCAAAGCTTTCCATTAAATCTACAGACACTTCACTTGTCCTCATCAATGTTTCCAAACATATCCATTGCTTCTGCCTTACTTCCTGGTCGAAATATAGGTCATGACACAGGAAGGAGTTGACCAGCTGACCTCATTAGCACACACCCTGCATCATTCACCCTCCTACCCACCCACCCATTTCCAGCTGCACGTTTTTTAAATGAAATTCAAGCAATCAGTTATCACCCTTCTCCCCATCTTTATACAAGTACATAGGAGGGAGTGGACAGAAACACTCAGCTGCCAAGCCCTGTTCACAACAACTCTGCATAGCGGGAACTCGCATTCCCAAATACTTTATTTTTTTTTAGCGAGGGGGCCTCGTTGTTCTTGTGTTAACGCACAAATTTCACTTTCAGGCCCCAGTCACACCTAGTATAGTGGGAGCGCACATTTTGTGGCTCGCTTTTCCTGTGACACGGATAGGACAACCCATTGATTACAATGGGATGCACTACGTGTGGCTTATGGGACATTTTGGCTGGTCAGCTGGTAAACTCCTTCCTGTGTCATGACCAATAGTCTGACCAGGAAGTAAGGCAGAAGCAATTGATATGTTTGAAAACATGGATAAGGACAAGTGAAGTAAGTGTCTCTAGATTTAATGGAAAGCTTTGATATTTTTGCAAAAAAGTGCATGAATGCTATATTGGCACATAGGGGAGCTGGGATTTAGAAAAAAAAGGTGAAATAAGTTAAAAAATATATAAATTGAGAATGCACGCCTTGAAATAACGTTTGTTTGCAGGTCTGAATATATTTACATTAATGCAGTCTATTTGATTACTTGTATATACAAAGGTTTTGAGAATGACGCAAATATTAATTTTCACAAAGTCTGCTTCTTTTGTATTGTTGGATCTTTTGCCATATGTTGCTATGGTATGCTGAAGTATAATTACAGGTATTTCATAAGTTCCTGCAAAGAGTTAATATTTGCAGTGTTGACCCTTTTTTCAAGACCTCTGCAATTTGCCCTGGCAATGCTGTCAGTCAACTTCTGGGCCACATCCTAACTGATGGCAGCCCATTCTTTCATAATCAATGCTTGGGGTTTGTCAGAATTTGTGTTTTTTTTAATTCACCCACCTTTTGAGGATTGATCTCAAGTTCTCAATGGGATTAGGGTTTGGGAGGTTTCCTGGCCATGGACCAAACATTTCTATGTTTTGTTCCCCAAGCCACTTAGTTATCACTTTTGCCTTATGGCAAGCAGCTCCATCATGCTGGAAAAGGCATTGATCCTCGCCAAACTGTTCTTGTATTTTTGTACCATTCTTTATTCACGGCTGTGTTGTGAGTGAGCCCCCCACTCCATTGGCTGAGAAGCAACACCACACATGAGCGACCTTAGGATGCTTTACTGTTGGCATGACACAGGACTGATAGTAACGCTGACCTTTTCCTCTCCGGACAAGGTTTTTACAAGATGCCCCAATCGGAAAGGGGATTTATCAGACATAATAACTTTACCCCAGTCCTCAGCAGTCCAATCCCTGCTGAACTTTTTCCTGGAGAGAAGTGGCTTCTTTGCTGCCCTTCTTGACACCAGGCCACCCTCCAAAAGTTTTCACCCAACTGTGCATGCAGATGCACTCACACCTACCTGCTGTCATTCTTGAGCAAGCTCTGCACTGGTGGTGCCCCAATCCCGCAGCTGATTCAACTGTAAGAGAGATTCCTGGTGCTTGCTGGACTTTCTTGGGTGCTCTGAAGTCTTCTTCACCAATGCAGTGGAAATGTTTTTTTTATGGTATTAAGTTCATTTTCATGGCAAAGAAGGACTTTGCAATTAATTGCAATTCATCTGATCACTCTTCATAACATTCTGGAGTATGTGCAAATTGCCATCATAAAAACTGAGGCAGCAGACTTTTTGGGAATTCATATTTTTGTGTCATTCTCAAAACGTTTGGCCACAGCTGCATAGTGCCTACAAAACTTTTCACCCCCTTGGAAGTTTATCTGCATCATATTAAAGGGGGTGCATAGCTGTGAAAGCAGTTATAGGCCTTTTGCACACTGTTGTCTAAAGGTTCAAGGTCATCTAGCCTAGAATCCCTGTTGCTTTCATGGGGCTGGAGACCCATAGGTGCCGTGTACAGCCACTAATAGAAGTGAAAGGCTGTTTAACTGTACATACACATACTTTGCAGAGATCTGTTTTTCTCTTTGACTTTTATACCCCTTTCACACTGGTGCCACGGTCTGCTGCTTGCAGGACTTTTTTTCCCATCCCGCAAGTGCACCGCCCCAGTGTGAAAGCACTCGGCGGCATGGGAGGCAGTTTTCAGGCGCTATTTCTAGTGCTAAAACGCCTGAAAACTGCCTCAGTGTGAAAGGGGTCTAAAGAGAATATTATGTTGACCACTTTTTATAGGCTGTATAGACACTATCACAATAAAATTTGAGGTGTAAATTAGGTTAAAGTGAAATGAAACCTTCTATCGTTTTCAGCCAAGGAAGCTGCCATCTTGACCTCTGTTTGATCTTCTAATGCCATGATGCTGCACATGTGATCAGTTAGGACACCAGCCATTTGATGGTTTGACAGGTTGAGAGCACAACCAATGCAACAGTCACATTACCAGCACGTTTTGGGAATGTAACTGTTTTTTGAAACTGTTAAATTGATGGGTTTAGTTCTACTTTAAAGCAGAGCTTTGGTTTTCCCAAAAGTCCTTCAGATCATGTACCGCAATCAGTTTTGCTAAATGCCGAATGGGCTGTTAAAGGCTACAATGTATGCTACCCATCTAAAAAGCTATTGTGTCTAGTCAAAACTTTGTCAACTTTCTGGTGACATGATTCAGCAAACCTGTTATCAAATGTTAATCCTATTTAAAAGCAATAGAATTGCTGAAATATGCTGCTCGTTTACTCCATTCTTGGTCAAGTGACCAAATTATTGAAAGCTGCTTGGTCAAACGACCAATGCTGAACCTCCTTTTCAAGCAAGGTTATGTAACCAAATGGCTAGGCTTTTGGCACAGAAGCCCAGACCAGAAATTTGTCCTGTAAAGATAAGAATTTCTACTTTTCTATTACTCTTTAGTTGCCCATTCCAACATGACTGGTAACATAAATCGAACTTAAAGTGGAAGGATAGGCAAAACCTAGCTAATTCTAAACCTACTCTAAGACACATTCTAAGCCTAATCTATCTAGCCCTGTAAAGAAAAGATCGCTATGCTTACCTATTCTGAAGCCGCTCCAGTCCGTTCTCCAACGGCGCCCTCTGTGTGCAGGAGACAGCCGACAACGGCTGGGAAATGCCTGGGAAGTGACATCACCCATAGACTTAGTATGGGGCTTGTGTTGTCTGTTGCCTCCCCTACACACTGAAGCCACCACTGACCGCTCAGTCAGGGACCAGATCAGAATAGCTGCAGAATAGGTAAGTATAGCAATTTTTTTTCTTCTTTACAGGGCTAGATAGATTAGGCTTAGAATGTGTCTGAGAGTAGGTTTAGAGTTAGGTTTTGCCTTTACACTTTAAGTTTTGGTTTACTTCAAATCTTCCTCTACCCCCCTAGTATCCACCGCTCTGAACCAGAAGTGTGATCTCCTTGGCAGGGACCATCTAGGCCTATGTGTAGTACCTTCACTGTACAAGTCCCCCACTTTGTAAACTCGGCTTTATAGAAAACCTTTACAGTTAAATCATTCTTAGTATTTCATAGACACAACATATTTTGATATCTTGTGTTTTTCTTTTTTTTACAGCCAAAGCCACCTGTGCAGAGAGTGACTTCACCTGTGACAATGGTCACTGTATCTTGGCTCGCTGGAAGTGTGATGGGGAGGAAGAGTGTCCTGATGGAAGTGACGAGTCTGAGGCCACCTGCAGTTACAGTAAGCAAACTTAGGGATTGTAAAATACACAGTCCAGCCACTTCTCCTTCTGGCCAGGTCCTGGCTGAATTGGACAAGGTGAAGAAGTGGAGCAGCAACATCTAGATGTTCACCTTGTCCAATCAGAGAACATCTTGCATTCACTGAAAAAATACAAGGTGTTCTATGAATGGTGGCAGTGCCAAGTAAGTGACCCCCTGTGGTCACTGTGCATAAGGGAAGCTGCTTGGCACAAGGCCTGGAAGGTTGTGGTGATCACTATAGCTGTGGCGGCCACTACAGTGATTGTCACCATACCATGATCCCCCAGCATGAGATGCATATTCACATTCGTCCAAGCTGGACCAATGTAACTATGAAAAAAGGATCCTACAAGGACTTCAGCGTTAAAGGAAATCCATGATCACAACATAACACTTTTCTTTTTAAAACACCAGCATTGTAATAACAATACAAACAATAGTAATTGTAGACAATCCAGTGTAAGCTTACGTGAAAAATCTCCTTTCATGTTATCAGTTCTGCCTGTCTTCTGGCCTTCTCTTTCCACAACTTCCTGGATTCTCTACATGCTTTGTAGCTTCTCCTCTGCTGTTTACTTTCCATTTCTAAGGACTACATATCCCATGGTACCTTGCTGCCTTCAAGCAGTGATTTCTGTACTATTTACGCCTCCTGAAACTCCTGCAGTTGGCACCTTTGCAGTTCCGAAGGCAGGCTCTGTGAAATGCGAGACGCAACAGTGCCTATTCACAGCGCAACGTAAATATGTCATAGAATTCAAGGAAGCAGATGTATAGGGATATTCACAAAGTAAGCTTACAAACTTCAAGGTCATTTAGAGCAGGGGTGTCCAACCTACAGCCCAAGATGATTATGAATGCGACCCAACACAAAATCATAAACTTGCTTAAAATTTTTTATATTTTTTTGTAAAAATGCATTTACGCTTGGCAAACCCATGCACTGAAGAACACTTTGACAGCGTCTCTTTACTGGACTTTTATAAGTTTCATCTTCCAAAGAAAAATCTCCCACTCTTCACAATTCGTGTCATCAGTTTTTAGCAGCGCCTATATTTGTGATCAACTATTTTCAAGGATGAAGCACACGAGGAGCAACATTGGAACCAAAATATCTCATGATCACCTTAAGAACTACGCATGAATATCTGGTTGGATGTATGTAGTAGCAATTCTAAATGGAGTTTATCAGAAACTGTGCCAAATGTTGCACTAGATTTATGTTGCCCTCTTTTACTTTTGTAATGAAAAATATTACAAAAAAAATAAGTTGTATTACTTAGGTACATTATCTATATCAGTGATCATTAACTTGTGGTCTGGTAGACCTTTTCTGATCATCAGTTATCCTTATTGTTAGTGTATTTTATGTGTGGCCCAAGACAATTCCTCTTCTTCCAATGTGGCGCAGGAAGGTCAAAAGGTTGGACACCCCTGGTTTAGAGTGTTAGGAATAGGTTAGAAACAATTGAAATACAATGTGGAAATTATTTTAAATTTTGTTTTCTTTTTTTTTTTTTTTTTACATTTTTTTACTATTTCCAAGCATAAGCTGAAGGGTGCTTTAAAGCCTTCAAGAAAGCTGCTCGAATCTTTGTGTTCTCACTGCTCCTATACAAACTAATGCCTGTGTGAACTAGGCCTAACACCTCTTGTCCTAGGGTGGCAATCCTGCTCCTTTACAGATACAGTGCAGTGAATGGACTTTGTCACTCTAGGACCAGAAGTGTGTTACTGGCAGGATCATCAGATGAAAATAAAGAGAAAAAGGCCTGAAAAAAGAAATATCATGCAAGCCACCATATCTAAGGACTGGTAAGCTGCAAAATCTTCAATTTATGTTCTAGTTTTAGTTACAATGTAACAGTGTATCCGGAAAGTTTTCACAGCGCTTCACTTTTTCCAAATGTTATGTTACAGCCTTATTCCAAAATTTGATTAAATTCATTATTTTCCTCAAAATTCTACAAACAATACCTCATAATGACAACGTGAAAGAAGTTTGTTTGAAATCTTTGCAAATTTATTAGAAATAAAAAACGGAAAAGTTACATATATATAAAAATACATATATGTATTCACAGCCTTTACCATGACGCTCAAAATTGAGCTCAGATGCAACCTATTTCCACTGATCACCCTTAAAATGTTTCTTACAACTTGATTGGAGTCCACCTGTGGTAAATACAGTTGATTGGACATGATTTGGAAAGGCACACACCTGTCTATATAAGGTCCCACAGTTACCAGTGCATGTCAGAGCACAAGCCAAGCAATGAAGTCCAAGGAATTGTATGTAGACCTCCGAAACAGTATTGTATCGAGGCACAGATCTGGGGAAGGGTACAGATAAATTTCTGCAGCATTGAAGGTCCCAATGAGCACAGTGGCCTTCATCATCCGTAAATGGTAGAAGTTTGGAACCACTAGGACTCTTTCTAGAATGGGCCACCCGGCCAAACTGAGCGATCGGGGGAGAAGGGCCTTAGTCAGAGAGGTGACCAAGAACCCGATGGTCATTCTGATAGAGCTTCAGTGTTTCTCTGTGGAGAGAGGAAAACCTTCCAGAAGAACAACCATTTCTGCAGCACTCCACCAATCAGACCTGTATGATAAAGTGGCCAGACGAAAGCCACTCCTCAGTAAAAGGCACATGACAGCCAGCATGGAGATTGCCAAAAGGCACCTTAAGGACTCTGATGAAACAAAGATTGAACACTTTGGCCTGAATGGCAAGCGTCATGATGGGAGGAAACCAGGCACTGCTCATCCCCTGGCCAATACCATCCCTACAGTGAAGCATGGTGGTTGCAACATCATGCTGTGGAGATGTTTTTCAGTGGCAGGAACTGGGAGACTAGTCAGGATCGAGGGAAAGATGAATGCAGCAATGTACAGAGAGTTCCTTGATGAAAACCTGCTCTAGAGCACTCTGGACCTCCAACTGGGGCGACGGTTCTTCTTTCAACACGACCCTAAGCACACAGCCAAGATCAGAAAGGAGTGGCTACAGGACAAGGCTGTGAATGTTCTTGAGTGTCTCAGCTAGAGCCCAGACTTGAACCTGATTGAACATCTCTGGAAAGATCTGAAAATGGCTGTGCACTGACGTTCCCCATCCAACCTGATGGAGCTTGAGGGGTCCTTCAAAGAAGAATGGGAGAAACTGCCCAAAAATAGGTGTGCCAAGCTTGTAGCAACATACTCAAAAAGACTTGAGGCTATAATTGGTGCCAAAGGTGCTTCAACAAAGTATTCAGCAAAGGCTGTGAATACTGATGTTCATGGGATTTTTTTCATTTTTTTAATTTTTAATAAATTTGCAAAAATTTCTAAAAACTTCTTTCACATTGTCATTATGGGTTATTGTTTGTAGAATTTTGAGGAAAATAATCAATTTAATCATTTTGGAATAAAGCTGTAACATAACAAAATGTGGAAAACGTGAAGTGCTGTGAATACTTTCTGGATGCACTGTGTGTAGATGTAGTTCAATCTACTAAAGTCTGATGAGGCCCTACCATGGCTGTTCAATTTCCCAGTCCTGTATTCTAGCACAATACTTCCCTATTAAGATCTTCCTGCGATTCAGTCGTTCTTCGGTGTTACCTCACTTTGACTTCCCTGTGCAGTGAACTTTTTTTTACAATGAATCCTATTCCTGTGTAGACAGGAGTCACGTAAATGTCTAGTTTAGCAATTTCATAAAATGTTTGATTCCATGCTGCTGTGGAGCCGCAGGTCACAGCAGCAGATTCGGAGCGGATAATTCCCTCGTCATTTCACGCATCAGCCGCTCTTTGAGTTTCCCGTCCATCACACAATCTGTAGATTCTGTCTGTCTGATCTAAAAGATCACATTTTTACTCCCCACCCCCCGAAAGCTTTTTATTTGCCTAATAACAATGACTGAGTTTTCATTATCAGCTAGAGGAGAGATCTGGATGTTTGTGAGCCTGTAATTAATCTGACATCTGTCTCGGGGACTCCGGTCTGAACGTAGAAGCACCTCTCGCAAATCTCTAAAGTGGGGGGAGGTGCAGGCATCATACGCAGAATTCCTCCTGTGAAGACTGTGTGATGACGGTAAAATGTCAGCTTGCCCCTGAGAGTGTAGGTAATATTTTGTAATTTAAAAACATTTTTCCCTTAGAGAGTTGCACTGTACAGTAAGAGAAATAAAGGTTGTGAAAACACATGGCGGCTGCCAAGCTTGTCCGCTGTCACATTTGTCTTTCAGAACGCATGGCCTTGAAGGAGAACTCAGCCAAGAACTATTTTTATCTAAACTAGAAGTAGAGCATAGCACCGGTGTCATGGTTGAAAAAATACAACCCTATCTGTATGTATTGTAAAAAAAGATGGATGGATATATATATATTTCATACAATACAGGACACGGGTTGGATATTCATGGACCTTGGGTTATAGGTTGCTATCTTCAAGTGACTGAACACTGGCAGAGCTTTTGGAAATTCCCCCCTTGGGCACCTCCCTATAGCCCTACCCTGCTCCATGAGACCTCTGTTTTTTGCTAGTGTCTTTAGGTGATGGACCTCTTCTTCCTTATGGAGATGTTTCCCATTTCCTGATTAATTCCCATTTACTTCAAATGCTTCAATCATTTCTTCAGTCAACTCTTCACTGCCTTCTACTATAACAAAAAAAGCAGTGCTTTTGAAATTGAGAACTTCAATAATACCTTAGGAAACATATGGGGGGGGGGGGCGGCGCCCTGTAATGTTGCATTGGGCTCCGGATCCTGCTCACCTTAAGTTCATCGGTTGCCCGTTAGCCGCAGGGTGCTTTCCTATGGTTCCCAGAGCCCGAAGACCTCTTCACAGGTATCCCCATAGTGATGGCCAAAGCCTGGACCCATTTAGGGACCACAACATAGAAAGATAAGACAGCTTCAGTCTGTTATAGGCCTTATGGCAGGTATGCAACTTAATAATATCTCCACTACTTGCCTTGCAGAAACCACCCTTTGCTGGTCTCTTAAATAGTATTTGTTTTTGTTTTTTTGTTTTTTTAACTATCGGGAAACTATGAATTGTGGTTGATTTTACTGACTATGGAATATTTAAACTTGACAGAAAAAAAAATTCCACCATTCAGAGCTTTGTCTCGGGTGGATGACTAGTTACATTACACCATCGGTTGCACTTTTACCACGATTTCCGTCCAGAGGTACTCAGGGATTTCCTCCTGCATTTTTGCCACAAGGATTTTGGTACAGATTTGTCAACACCTGGGTTGCTGTCTTTTTTTTTTTTTTTTTTCCGGGCACACTTGCCCTATTTTGGCCATACCCTACTCAGCGAGTACCCCACAGGGGAATTTCATTACTGGTAGCAATGGTGGTAACCAGGCACAAGGGAATCATGGCAAAAACTCAGCCAAACATTCACTTTGCTAATTGGTTTCAGAGAACTCAAACTGCTCCGATCACATGCATGCATTTTTATCTCTATTTCAGGCACCTGACCAAAGAAGATTTTTCTGCAACTGCAATGTCAGAATTTCTAGGACAATGAATGGCTTTAATACAGCCATTCCTGTCCAGAGACCAAAGTTGGGATAAACGGGATAGACATGGAGAACTTTGAAGACTGGATCTGCTGTGTCAAGGCCCGTTGCTCCATTCTTCTTTACAGTCACTGGCGTTAAGGGCATGGCTGTTGAAATCCAGGTCTTGAAGGACTGGGTTATATCTGACTCTGTCATTCCCACATTACTCAAAGCCAGAAAGCCACTTTGAGAAAAATGTAATACCATACCTAAAATCCTTTTTCACCCGATGTAATACTAGGCATTTCAGCCCCAGAGACTTCTTGGTACCTCATAGTCTGGCTTTCCTGCAGTCGGGACTTGACCATAACTTGGCTTTAAGTACTCTTAAGGGGCAGTTTCCAGCATTGTCTGTTCTATTTCAGAAACCTTTAGCTTTACTTTCTGTTCTTTCAAGTTGTCTCACAGAACAGACCCCTATCACAGTGCCCCATGCTTCCTTGGGTTGTCAATTTCATTCTGTCTGCCTTAACGAAACCGCTCTTTGAGCCCATTTAGAAACTCTTCTTTGGTAATCTTTTCTGCAAAGTGGCCTTCTTGGTTGTTGTCACACCTGTGAGACATATTACAGAGTTGGTGTCCTCTCATAAGGAGCCCTTCCCAATTTACAAGGATAAAGTGGTCTTACATCCAAGACCCTCCTTGCTACCCAAGGTGGAATCAGCCTTCTTTCCTTGTTACCTGCTCCTTGGCATCCCTCTTTAGCCCTGCGTTTCATTGTTTAGACCTAGTCAAATCTAGTCCATATGAAAGTCATAGCCTCTATCTGGAAAATATACTATTTTCTTTTTGTCTGGCCAACAGGGTCTTAAATGGGACACCCTGTTTCCAAGTCCACTGTTGCTAGATGGATAAGTCAACTCATTGTAAGAGCTTACGGTCTAAAGCAGGCATCCTCAAACTACGGCCCTCCAGCTGTTGCGGAACTACACATCCCATGAGGCATTGTAAAACTCTGACATTCACAGACATGACTAGGCATGATGGGAATTATAGTTCCTGAACAACTGGAGGGCCATAGTTTGAGGACCCCTGGTCTAAAGGATAACATACCTCCAGTATCTATACAGGCTCACTCCACCAGATCGGTGGTGGTTTCCTGGGCATTCCAACATCAAACGTCTGTTGTTCAGCTTTGTAAAGCCTCCACCTAGTCTTCAGGTCATGTTTTCTCCAAGTTCTACCAGCTTGATGTCCAGGCCTCTGTGGATGCAGTTTTCATTGGCAAGGCTCTTTTAACAGCGCTGTGATTTAATAATTTGACCCTTATCTGATTTGTTGGGTGCATTGTCATGTTTCTGCTTTCCTTCTTGTTGTTTACCCAGCTGATTCGTTGCTCTGTGATTTTGTTCCTGGAACAGAATGGGAAGTCCCCATACAGCTGCCAGTAAACAGTGCTGTATACTCTATGTAACTGTATTCTACCGCTTATACAGCACTGACAGCAAGCATATTTGTTAATGAAGAAAAAGAAAAACTAAAGTTAAATGAAAGCTGGAGTTAGGCTATAATGCTAGCCATTGGGCCACCTTAGGAGGGGATGGATTCACCCACCTAATTGCAATCATCTTGCAGGTCGTAAATAAGGTTTCTCTTAAAGAAAAAATTGGCATACGTAGCTCAACTAATATGTCAAATATACAGATCCGAGGAGTGTATATAGTATAGAGGTTTGTAGCACCTGTGATTTTTAATAAAAAATAGTAATAATAAAACTGATATGGTTTCAACAAAACCTGGGTTAATGCTATTGACAGACTGCATCATATTTGTAATCTTCGATTTTGCCCCAACGTTCCACTTTTACCATGTAAAACGGCCACCTTGTTTTACGCGCTCAACAGCTTGTTTCTCCCGGAGAGGCTGCCAGATTCCACGGGGACACACAGAAAAAGAAGGTGGAGACAGAAGACTGCTTTCTCACAAAAACGTGACAGAGCCCTTTGTTGTGCGAATTCTCAAGCCAAATGGCGGTTTCCTTTTTTTGGGGACCTGTTCATAGAAGAAAACTAATGGAGGCTTTATATATAGGGAGTTCTACAAATATAGAACTAATTAAGTGCCAGATCTCACAGAGGAAGAGGCTGCTTAATTCAGGACTCTGATAGGAGCCGATGCAATTAGCGACATGCATATTCATTAAAACCCCAGCTGGGGCTACGAGAAGTGCGCTCTGGCGGCGTGTGAGAGCGAGCGTTGGCATTGGCCCAATGCTCTGCAGAAATCCTTATTTATGATCTTAAGCCAAGCCCTTTAACTAGCCTCCTATACCCCTGCAGTCTTTTACCTTCCTACTTAAATATAATAATCTCTTTTTACCGAACGCTGGCTGTCAATGGCTTTCCTTTCTGTGGCTTATTAATAAGATTTCAGCTGAAGTCTTGACAAGAACAGGAACTTTTAAGTGTTCCTAGTTCTCTGTGCACTCCCTGCTAAGTCTTTGTTCATGGAGATTTAAAATATAAAGTGAAAATGTGTGTTTCCCGAAGTAGGAAACAAACAGAATGGATTGTGGGTAACATTGACAGCCGAAATAGGGAGTTAATGGAGAGATAATGGAAATACAAGTTTCCAGATCCTATTATAATGTATTTGCTGAGAAAAATGTCTAATAGATTTTTGAATTTATCTACACTATACGCTGATACCACAAACTGTAGAAGGGAGTTCCAATGTTTTTTTCAAATATATTTATTTAGAGAAGGAAATCAGGAAGAAAAAAGAAAAACACCAGTACATCACAGAGAGCATATACAGTATTCTCGATTCCCAAGTTTGAATCCAAAATGTACACAGCATTTCTGATCATTGATTATCCATTGGATCCCTTAGAAGACACAGCTTGCTTTGTGTAGTTGTAATGGAGGTTCAAACCGCTCCCTTCCCTTTGTTCTTTGGTTGCAGAAAATATACTAAAGAGAGAAAGATAGGTGTAGTGTAGGCTGAGAAGTAAGGAGAGAGAAAATAGTTTATATAAGAAAAAGGAGTGAGGAGAGGGAGGGGAGAGAGAGGGCGGGGGAGGGATATATAGGGCCCAGGCGACCATGGATCCCACATGTCTCACTATGGCAATTACGGACGTCTACACTCCCATCACGTGCCAAGTAGGGATATTCCCTCATCAGACAACACAAACATGTTCCATAATCTCCATGTTTTGGGGTGGAGTTCCACATTTTAGTGCTTTAACAGTAAAGAACACCTTTCACAGTTTGAGATCGAACTGATTCTTGTTCAGCTTCACTGAGTGGCCTAAACAGTTTTCTCTCAATATTACTGTCACCATTGAAGGATTTATATATTGCGATCAGATCATCTCTTAAGCGCCTCTTCTCCATAGAGAATGAGTTTAATTTTTGTAATCATTCTTCATAACTTAGGTCCTTCAGCCCCCTTATTAGTTTTGTTGCCCTTTTCTGTACTCTCTCTAGTTCAAGGACATCCTTCCTGAGGATGGGTGACCAAAACGGAACTGCATACTTGAGAGTTTTGTAAAATGGTAGAATTCTGGTTTTATCTCTTGAATACATTTACTTCAACACTGCCCATTTATGTCATTACTTTGACGTTCAATACCCCCTGTATTTTTTTTGTACTGTGGACGATTCTGCATCTGATAACAGTGGTCCTGGTGGTGGATTCACCACGTGATCACTTTTATAGGCGACGGGATAGGTGCCCCCTCCTGCCGCTTCCCAGTCATCTCTGGCCTTACCGAACCTGTCGTATAGCCTGGAGCTGATCCGATGTGTCGAGTGAGGGCAAGATAGCCTCCAACTCGGCTCCATGCCCTTGGAGGACCAGAGCGATGTCCAACGTGCCTTCTGGCCTTACAGTGATGGTAAAGGCTCATATTTTAAAAAAAAAAAAATAACAAACGTCATACTCCCCTCCTCTGTGCAGCAGTTTTGCACAGAATGGCCCCTAACCCCATCTTCTGGGGCCCTCAGCAGTGCTCCGGGCTCCTCCTCTTCTCGAGTGACCACCACGCTTCCCTGGGGTCACCCGTGCAGGCGAGCTCCCGAGTCCTGCTGTTGCGTGTATTCACACAAACAGCGGGACTCGGCCCCACTCCCGGGTCACTGGACTTTGACAGCAGCGGGAGCCAATGGCTCCTCCGCTATCAATCCAGCCAATGAGAACCAGAGCAGCTTGGGTGAGCTGCGAGGTTCGTCCCCGCCGCTGGTTTGTTTTGGGCCCAGGTAAATAAAAGGGGGCTCGGGGGGGGGGGGGGG
>BLSH010160854.1:714597-729339 GCA_018402905.1 Glandirana rugosa | reverse complement strand
TTTAACAAGGCCCACTTTGCCTTGCTTTAAAAATGTTGATCTATACTCTGATTATTACTAGAAGATTATAAGCAGGAAGATCGGGACAAAGCGTTGTTTAAATGCAGAATGGGTCATAGTGATAGCGGAGCAATCGTAGCCGCAGTTCGCATGACGCTCTGATCATTGCAAATACAAATAACAAAGTGCTTGTTTGATTTGTTTGTACGGCGGTGTCACCCCTGGTATAAAATGTGTCGCTGCCAGTCTTGCTGGCTGCCAGCGGTATAATGAGTTACGGCTGGTTGGCTTGTGTTCTGTGAGTACATATTTATAATGAGAACATTTGATATGGTGAGCACACAGCCAGTTAGATGTTGATTGGCCCTCTTTTTCCTTTCTCTCTTGCCCGTGCCTTACCCTCCAACATTGCCGCCTGCAGATGTTGACTCTAGTAGAATAACACTTTAACTTTCCTCAATGAAATAATCTATACTGCTTCTTCACATACAAACAATTAGAGTGTTTAGTGCATAACCTCTAACAAAGTGCATTCGTTCAAAAAGTGCTAGAAATATTAATAGTCTCTATGTAAATCAGGCAATTGTGATGGTGCAT
Source organism: Glandirana rugosa (assembly GCA_018402905.1). Classification (NCBI taxonomy): domain Eukaryota; kingdom Metazoa; phylum Chordata; class Amphibia; order Anura; family Ranidae; genus Glandirana; species Glandirana rugosa. The sequence goes on along the minus strand of BLSH010160854.1, from coordinate 728,742 downwards.
TCATAAAATACAATATTAATTGGCAAAAAATATAGTTGATAAAAAAAATGCAAAAAGTGCCGTAAATATTAACCAATGTGAATCAAACTAGCACAAATGATAAATTAATGCCATGACAATTAGCAAAAAAAGGTTCATCAGAAATCAAATAAAAGACGAGTCCATAACCGTGTTTTTTGAAAGTGACGAAGTGCAGTATGAACTTTCCAGATGTGCCTCGCCACAAAACATTTGTCAGGGGTTTGCACTTACCAAAATGCAGATTGTATAAAGCCCATAGATCAAATGAAATAGATCAGCCAGGGATCAGGATAACCCAACCATCAGAAAGGATTGCTGTTGTTACACCAACTCCCCTCCCACAGAGGATTAGACAGTTATGTTGGAGAAACAAATGAAAGCTCACATAGTGTAACACCGTTTATTTTAAAGGAGGTTAGTTAAAAACTTCTAAAAAATGGCAACTCATATATTCCGGTGCTTATCTGTAAGCACAAACATAAACAGTGCAGTGTGCGCTTCATCGCTGTGCATGCCCAAACCAGATAACCGGATGTGACGAAGTACCGTAGGTACTTCCTGATGACTTGTTCCCCTAACACGAAATGCAATGAAGCCACGCCTCATCACCCAACGTTACTTCCGTTTATCTGGTGGCCCCCACTCAACTCCATACCATTGGATGACGGAAGCGACGTCAGACGTCACTTCCGCCCAATGGTCTTAAAGTGGATTTTTTTTTTTTTATTGCTTTTAGGTGTAAGTGTAAGATCTGAGGTCTTTTTGACCCCAGATCTTGCATTAAGGCTCATGCACATGGGACGCTGTAAATGGACGTTTAGGAGCGTTTGGGCGTTTATTTCAACTTCCCCTGAACTCAAATAATATTAGCTTATGTGTACATGTACACAGGCTCATTTACAGTCCTTTTTAGGATGTTGTGTGTAGAGGCTGCTCCTTGAACGGCCAAAAATGGGTTCAGACGCTGAGTTTACCGGCGTTTCAGACGCCGAACGCGGCAAAACCTTGCCTAAACGCAGTAACTCACGTCTAGAAGCATTTCGTTTACAGGCGTTTCCATTTTAAAAAAAAACACTCCTAGATGTGAACGCGGCATGCAAAACGGACGTTTTAGGCGCCGGTTTCTACTTGTCCAGATAAAACGTTCAGGGGAGGTTGAAAAGTGTCCCGTTTGCATGGAGCCTAAAGAGGCCTGGCTGTCCTGCTTATGTTTACATTCCTTGTAATAGGAATAAAAGTGATCCCATTTTTTTTTTTAAAAAGACAGTGTAAAACTAAAAAGTAAAATAAATAAGAAAAAAAATTGTTTAAAGTGCCCTGTCCCATCAAGCTCGCACGCAGATCGAACACATATGCAAGTCACACCCACATATGTAAACGGTGTTCAAACCAAACATGAGGTATCACCGCAGGTGTCGATCACATGCGATCTCTGAGCAATGCGAGTTCAGCCCAGACCATACCAGGCCACGTGCCCTCTACATGGGGGGGTGGGTGCTTTGGGGCAGGGGGGCCCTGTGACAAGGGCCACTTCCCGACAACCCTGGCCGGTGGTTGTCTGGGTCTGCGGGCGGGGGGCTTATCGGAATCTGAAAGCCCCCTTTCACAAGGGGGTCCCCCAGATCCCGGCCCCCCCACCCTATGTGAATGAGTACCCTTACCCATTCACCCAAAAAGTGTCAAGAATGAAAACACTACACAGGTCTGTAAAGTAATTTATTAAGGCAGCTCCGATTCTTCCAATTTCTTCTCCGTCCGGGGAGGTCTTCATCCTCTGGTTCTTCTGCCTCCTCCGTTGATGTCTTTTCCCCCTCTCCAGTTCCTCTCCTCTCTCCGCTGATGTGTTCTCTCCTTTCCGTTTCTTCTCCTCTCTGTGCTGTCTTCTGCCTCTGCCGGGTCTCCTCTCTGCTGTATTCTCTCTCTGTTGTTCCAACGATGCTGTCTTGACGCGCTCTCCCGGTGTAATGCTAGGGCCGTCGTGTGCTATTACTTATTTAGACATGGAGCGGGGCCATCCGGTGACCTCATCCAGAGGCCTTGTGCCTTGTGATGTCACCGTCCCATCATGCACCGGGCGGTGGCGTCACAAGGGGGCAGGGCCTCCAGATGATGTCACCGGATGGCCCAGTCCAATGTCTATAGAAGTAATCGCACACGGCAGCCCTAGCATTACACCAGTAGAGTGCGTCAAGACAACATCGGAGGAACAACAGAGGGAGATCATCATGATCCGACTTCTATTCAAATCAATGGGCTCCCATAGGGAACCATTGATTTTGAATAGAGGCAGAGAAACACTGCTAAAAGCTAGCACGGCTAAATGCGCAATAACGCCAATGCAAGAAGCTACTAAAAGCATGTTTTAGTTGAATGGGTAGGGGTACAATGTACCCCATACTCATTCACATAGGGGGCCGGGATCTGATAATCAGATTCTAATAAGACCCCCACCTGCAGACCCTGACAACCACCAGCCAGGGTTGTCAGGAAGAGGCCCCTGTCCTCATCAACATGGGGACAAGGTACTTTGGGGTGGGGGAGCGCAGGGCCCCACTGCCCCAAAGCACCCATCCACCCACCCATGTTGAGGGCATGCAGCCTGGTATGGTTCAGGAGGGAGGGTGCTCACTTGTCCCCATCCCCTTTCCTGACCTGGGCTGCGTGCTTGGAAAAGGGTCTGGTATGGATTTCGGGGGGGACCCCACAACGTTATTTTGGTGTGGGGGTTCCCCCTAAAATCCATACCAGACCGAAGGGCCTGGTATGGTCTTGGAGGGGAAATCCCATGCTGTTTTTTTTCTTGTTTTTTTTTTGTTTTTTTTTTAATCTGTCGTGGAGTTCCCCTTCAAGATCCTCGGAGCACAAGTCGCATGCCAAAGTTGGATCAGTTAAGATGATCCAACTTTGATCCGACTTCAGTGATATTCAATGGGCTGAAGTAGGATCAAAGTCAGACCAAAGTAGTGCAGGAACCTTTTTCAAAGTTGGACCGACTTGTGTGTCTCATAGGGAAACATTGATTTATACATGTCATGCGACATGTGCTCCCAATGTCAGAGCGTTTGTCGTACCAGTGTAAACCTAGCCTTAAACTGAATGGGTTGTTTTACAAGGTGATCGTTTACAATCACTTTAACAGCACAGAGTGCAGAACAGAAACCATTGCTGATCTTCTTTATGTGAAAACTAATTCATTGTAATTCTGTATTTTCAGTGAAGCAGGTGTGTGCTCCTGAGAAGTTCAGCTGTGGAGAATCCAGCAGTAAATGTATACCGAAAACCTGGAAGTGTGATGGTGATAAGGACTGTGAAAACGGCATGGATGAGAAGGACTGTCCTTCTGGTAGGTCCAAAGTCTAACACTGTAATTTATTTTATTTTATATATTTCAGGTACTTATATAGCGCCGTCAATTTACGCAGTGCTTTACATATACATTGTACATTCACACGAGTCCCGAGCCTCAAGGAGCTTACAATCTAAGGTCCCGAACTCAGTCATACATACACATACTAGGGCCAATTTAGACCGGATTCAATTAACCTACCAGCATGTCTTTAGAGTATGGGAGAAAACCTGAGTACCAAGAGAAAACCCACGCAGGCACAGGGAGAACATGAAAACCCCAATACACTTTAATTGTAGGGAGAGGGCTGCTTGTTTCTTTATTGTTGTCTGAAAAATGGGTCTACTTTTAAACCAAGTAAAAAAAAAATTGCACATTTTTTTTTCCTGCAAATATATGCACATTTATTTATTTATTTATTTTCTGAAAAGGTGAACTTGGGCTTTAAAATCCCAGAACTTCTGAGTTTTGGGTAACGTGATACACCCTGTACTCCATAGGGCGGCACTGGTGCCTTAATGGTCAATCACCAGGCCTGAGAATACTAGCTGTTGTTTATTTAAGGCCCCTTTCACATGGGGCCTCTGGAACGGATTCCTCTTGCTTAGCGGGGGGGATCGCTCTGTTGATCCCCGCTGAGCAGGCGGGTGACAAGTCCGTGTCTGCTCACTGTGCTGAGACGGACCTGTCAGTGTCCCACTCTCCCCTATGGGGAAATCGTATGGAAACGGATCGCCTGTCTGTTTCCATCTGATGCTATCCGATCCACCAGACAAATAGAAAATAGGACCACCATCCATATGGATTTTGCGGACAGGATTTAATCGAATATCGGCAGATGTCAGCGGACATGTCACCACTGCCAATCCATAGGGGAGACTGCAGGGTCCAATCAGGCCTGCCTGAAAAACTGACAGGCGGACCTGATCGGACAGCCTGTGGGAAAGGGCCCTAAGGGTGCAGTCGGTGGTGAGGCTTGACACATTTGCTTTAAAGGGGTAACTTCACTAGCAAAGCTTAGAGGCCTTAAAAAAAAAAAAAAAAAAAGTTGGCCAAAGTTAATGGGAAAAAAGAGAAGCCAAACCTAATAAACACCTTATTCAGCTTTGTGTATGCAAAAGAAAAAGTCCATAATGGGGGGTAGTATTACCACAGCCTTAAATGAATTACAATGGTTCAAAATGTATATGGCCCAGAAACAGACAAGATAAAGGTTAATTCAGCACCTGGACCAGATGGGCTTACACCCACATGTCCTCAAAGAATTGAGCCATTATTTGGAAGCCATGACAGGCATCGAGCCAGTAGATTGGTGCCAGTGTGGTGCCTATATTTAAAAATGTATCAAAATCTTTTGTGCAGATAAAGCATGCCTAAACTGGAGAAAATGAAACAAGTGTGGGTTGGGGAGCTGGTACTTGCATAGCTCATCAAATGTCAACAATACCCCATTTCCGATCACTGCGCCCACTGTCTTAATCCCATATGTGGTCCAAGTGATTGGACCTGGATATTAAAAAAAGTGAGACAGTCGGGATTGTGCCAATGTATCAAAATCTTTAGCAATTAACTACAGACCTGTAAGTTTAAATTCTATAGTTTTAAAGCTAACTGAGAAAGGACAATATAGAAAGTCAACATAAATTCACAAAAACCTGAAGTTGTCAAATCTATTTTCTTTTTAAGAGAAGAAAATAGAAAATCTTTGACAAAAGAGTGCCAGCTGATGTATAGCATACGTGGATTTAGCGTTTTTTGAATTCAGTCTGTAGATTGGTAGAATACTGGCTTATAGACTGGATTCAGAGAGTGGTGATACTCTGAATGATTTAAGGTTGTCAGTGGTGTATCTCAAGGTTTAATGTAGGGATCCTTACTTTTTAACCTATTTATAAATTACATAGAGTTTGGGAATAAAAGTACTGTGAGCTATGTAGGGGAATAAACTCCTTACAAGATGTCTCCAAATTACTAGTAGACCTTATTGCACTGCTTGATCGGGAACTATGTAGTAAATAAGGTCCAATGTTGATCAATGTAAACGTATGCACTTGGGGGCTAAAAATCTGCATGAATCATACATTCTAGGGGGGAGTAATACTGGGGGAGTCATTAACCAAGAAGGACCTGGGTGTTCTGGTTGATCATAGGCTTAATAATAGCATGCAGTGACAAGCTGCAATTTCTAAAGCCAGCAAATTACTTTCTTATATAAATAGATGCATAGACTCCAGAGAGAGAGAGAGCGTCATAATCGTATCCCTGTACAAGCATTAGTAAGATCTTAGGGCATACTTCACACCCTTTCAGGCTTACCCAATCAGACCCTCTAGTCTCCTCTATGGAGCGACAGGTGTCAACGAACATGTGTCCATTGACACCTGCTGACATCCGATCCGATCCTGTCCACTAAAAACGGAAGGATGGGGATCGTTCCCCATCTGTCTGGCGGATCAGATCAAATGGCAGTTGGGTGTAAGTGGACAGACCATTTATATCCAACCGCCATTGGAGGAGAAGGGGTTGTGTCTGCGTCCACTTTGCATAAGCAGAGCGACAATGGAGATATTTGCCAGCACACCATGGATCAACAAGGTAGCGTCCAAACTGATTGATTATTGCATGATCACATCACAGAGCAGTGCAACGTTTCGGAGTCACGCAGGACCCCTTCGTCAGGCATGTGATGAAGGGGCCCTGCCTGACTCCGAAACGTTGCACTGCTCTTTGATGTGATCATATAATAAATAATTCGTTTGGACGCTACCTTGTTGATCCATGGTGTGCTGGCAAATATCCCCATTGTAATTTTCTGAACCAATTTCCAGTTGGTTGTTGTTGCAGCACCAAACCCCTTGAGAGCTTATCCAAGAACATATGCAATAGGAATATAGAGTATCACTTGGCATAAGCAGAGCGGACATGGACCAGCCATCTGCCTGCTCAGCGGGGGTCAGCAGGCAGATCCCCCCGCTGTGCAAGCGGACACCAACAGAGCCTGCCTCATGTGTAAGGGGCCTTACCTAAAATGCGGTGCTCAGCACCAGTTCACACCAATGGATGTTTGCCAACTGGAGAGAGAGGACAGAGAAGAGCCAGCTAAACTGAAAAGAGGACCTCAGCTATGAGGACAGATTTACCAAACTGCATTTGTTCTACCTTAAGATGAGGCATTTCATTGTGAATGTGATCACGAAGTATAAATATATAAATTGTCCATGTAGTGAACTTGGTGCAAAAGACAATGGAGCACTCTTTGCGTTCCGAGGAAAAGCATACAAAAAGGATTCTTAGTAAGAACTGTGGATATGCGGAAAAGACACTCTCAGGAACTAGTTTTAACCAGCTTCGTTAATTGTTAAAAAAAAAAAAAAAAAATCTGGATTTTTTTCTAGAGTGGGGAAAATAATAATTTGACCCCCCTGCAAATTTTGTAAGTTTGCCCACTTATAAAGAATGGAAGAAGGGTCTATAATTTTTTCACAGGTGTATTTTAAATGATACAGATGTTATAAATTGAGTTGCAGTTCAGTGATTAAAAAAAGTATTTGGTTACCAAGTAAAACATGACTTAGTACTTGGTGAAGAAACCCCTGTTGCCAAGCACAAAGGCAAGACACTCGAGGGATTCTGGTCCAATCTTTACAGATCTTCTCTAAATCCTTTCTTGGCTTTCACTTGGCAACTTAAAATATCAGCTCCCTCCATAAATGTTCTGTAGGATTAAGATCTGGAGACAGGCTAGGCCACTCCATGACCTTAATGTGCTTCTTCTTGAGCCACTCCTTTGTTGCCTTGGCGGTATATTTTGGGTCATGCTGGAAAACCCACCCACAAGCCATCTTCAGTGTTCTGGCTTGATGGTTAATTTTGTATTTCTTCCATTTGTGTATAATCACTCCAACAGTTGTCTCCTTGTCACCAAGCTTCTTGCTGATGGTCTTTTAGCCCATTCCAGCCTTGTGCAGGTCTACAATCTTGTTCCTGACGTCCTTTGACAGCTTTGGTCTTGCTCATGATGGTGAGGTTTGAATGGAAGAAAGATTCTGTAGACCGGTGTCTTTTACACACATAATGAGTTGTTGTTAGGAGCACCTTCTTAAATTGACAGAACTAATCTGCGTATCACATGAGCACTTACTGTAGCCAGTCTGTGAGTGCCAGCACAGCTGCAAGAGAGGTGCAAGGGCCACAGGAAATGGCATGGAGGGCTGGATTCGGCCCGCTGGCCTTGTGTTTGACACATGTGGCTTAGTGTGTTTAGTGGTGGCCAGGTTATGAGTAATACCCAGTAAGAGGATAGGCAGATCCATATCTAGATTGAGACCTGCAATCCCATTTATATCAGCAATCACTCCTCACCAATAAGTTTAGATAAGGGGGCACGACCATACCATGTGAATGAAAGTCCCCAATGGCTGCCTGCATTTTGGGCATGTGCTGTCTACATCCTGATAAATAATTGAAAGCTTGTGGGGGGTATAATGCACTCTTTGCAGAAATTTTAACTGAACAAAGCGATTGATGGCCAATACCATCAGTGCGATGCATTGCTGCAAGCCTTCAGCCCAATCCTTCTCTGTCAGGGCAGGGATATCTCGCTGCCACTCTCCAAACAGCCTGAGCATTTCGCCAGTGATCTTTTTAGCTATCTGTAAGGGTGGCATTGTGATCACGACTATAAAGGTTTTATTAGTCCTATTGAGTACCAATGTATAAAGCATTTTCCCATTGTCCTTCGATGAATTGATTTCAGTAAGTGAAACTTATTTTATGTGTTTGGGGTAAAAAGGTTGACAAGGGCTGCCTTAGGAGATCAGGAAGGATTTTTTTTCTGTTGCATGAAGTTGGACCATGCTTTATAAGAGTTGTATTTTCTCTACCTCTAGATCAACTGTGGGTATATGGTTCTGTATATGGGAGTTTGTATGTTCATTTTTTTCCACTGAATGATTGTAATAGACTTGTCTTTTTTTTCCATCCTATGTAATTATACATGGTGTGTACTTAAGTTTGGAGACTCTCCAGCCACACACAATCAGGTGGCTTTATACCAATGTGCGGGGAGGTGCAGACACATGTAGTTCCCTTCAGGCTGGGTTCACATATGAACCGCATGCGGCTCACAGCAGGGGTCCGGTGCGTCCTGGTTCACCATTTCAGGTCAGATTTCAGCCCGAATTTTGGGTCGAAATCGGACATGAAACTGACCAAAAGTCGCATAGCGTTTTTGTGAAAAACACACCGGACCTGCTGCGGAGATATGTGAACCGGCTCCATAGAGAACCGGTCAAATCTCCTGCTATTGCGAATTGGTTGCGGGGAACCCGCATCCAATTCACAATTGTGTGAACCCAGCCTTAAAGTAAATTTGTGCTTTGTCCAAGCAGAGAATAATAGGTTTACTGTAAAGTATTACTAAAGTCTCATTTTTTTTTTGTTAGTTAAAAATAACAGGCATGTTATACTTGCTTGCTCTGTGTAATGGTTTAGCATAGAGCGGCCCAAATCCTTCTCTTCTCGGGCCCCTCTTTGGTGCTCCTGGCCCCTCCCTCCTGTTCATTGCCCCCACAGCATGCGGCTTGCTATGGGGGTACCAGAACCTAGTCACAGCTCCCTGCGTCGATTCAGACACGGAGCCGTGGCCTGACCCTGCCCCTTTTCTCTCCTCATTGGCTGACTGACTAATTGACAGCAGTGGGAGCCAATGGTGCTGCGCTGCTGCCTCAGCCAATGAGGAGGGGAGTCACAGGCAGCTGAGACACTCCTGCAACATCGCTGGATCTAGGTGAACCTCAGGTAAGTATTAGGGGGGCTGCTGCACACAGAAGGCTTTTTATCTTAATGCCCAGAATGCAATAAAATAAAAAAAAACCTCTGCCTTTACAACTACTGTTAATTAAAGTGCAAAAAATGAATTAACAATAATGAACAGAAGAAAAAAAGTCCAAAAAACAAATTAGTCCCACAGTGATCCTAATTTTGTGAAATCAACAATCCATTTCCATAACACGCGTGTTGATTCTTCTCAAAGTGCTCAGATGATCAGCCACCAACGTTTAGTGAATTCAACACTCACCAGAAATAATGGCTACTATTACAGGAGCATTAACAGCTGTGATAGATGAGAAGTCCCTCAGGAGTCAATGCAGCAATCCACATCCAATGGCACCTTCTTACATATGCAACTATGGCAAACAAAGCTCACCATGAGCCAAGAATGATCTCCAATAATGTAGTAATTTTTTTTTAAAACCCAGATAACATAGTGATGCATGTACAGTTCAATACACTCACATGAAAAGCAGCTTCCGGCCTGAGATTGTGCAGTGGCGTGACGTCAGCACCAGAAATTCCATCCCAACGCGTTTCGTCCAATAGGGCATTATCAGGACCCCTTTTTTTCTATTTTTTTTTTAAAGAAAACCATACCGCTAGATATGGTTAACTCACTCCGTGTGACTGTGCCGGACTAATCCTCAAGTACTTTGGCATAGGGAAAGTCCATAGCCCTGAAAAACTACGACTTGAGTGACTTAAACAAGGTGGTCTCTCTTGCTCTCAGTATCTGAACCGAGTGATGGAGGAGTGAAGGTAAGGTGAGTATGAGCTGTGGGGAGTGAAGGGAATAAAGTGGATTGATTGATTTCTCCTGAATAGCCATAGCACGGGTTTACTTTAGACTCTTCTTTTTAATATGACTTCCCAAGTATCCCCATTCCCATTTTTATAAAGTTTACTTCAGAAAACCTCAGTCTGGCAGCTCAGATGAAGCTCTCCTTCAGATCAGGCACCCCGTTTAGCCTCTAGATTGGCAGAGATGGGGATTGGTATGCCCGCATGGCGAACATCAAACACAGGACGGATAGCAAGAGCTGTCTGCATGTCCCTAGCACTTTACCTCCGTAAGATCACTCCTCGTACATCCGACTTTGTATTATACATCACAAGCCAAGCTCATATATGTTTCATGAACAAAAAAAGAAACTTGGCACCAAAATCTGTTTCTTCTTACTGAATGCAGATTAGGCCTGGTCTGAATAGATCTGGGCCCCTGGTGTATTATAGAGTGACCACATTACTACCTGTTACCATAGTGACCCTCGGACACAAAAACTCATTATAAGCTACTGAGGTTTCCTGACAGGAGAATCAAAACAAGCTCCCCGTTCTGTATCGTAATGACAGGATCCCCCTAAGACAACAGATTTACTAAAACGATATGCAAAATGCATTACGGACATCAGAGAAATAAACAAGCCTCATCTGAGTATATGCAGATCAGTCCTCCGACAGCAGAGTTCACATTCAGTTAGAAGTGAAGAGTTCCTTGTAGGCGTACTAATCTGCATACACGGATTAAACGTTAGTTTTGTTTGCTACAGGCTAACTTGTTTGTTGTGTGTTAAGACTGTGCCAAAATGCATGCCATTATGCATGCATATTACCAACATAGGCTGCCGGGCTGATAAATAATGAAAGAAAATGTCATGAGTCTGTTGGTTTTTGTAATTGGTTTGAAGTGCAACTCTACCTCTTGGTTAAAAAAACTCTTTAGAGGAGCAGAATGACAAAAACAAAACAAGGAGTGTAGTTTTTATTTCCTTGGGGTTGATTTACTAAAGACAAATAGGCTGCTCACTTTGCAAGGGAAGTTGCACTTTGCAAGGGAATTTTCCCAAGAACTTAGGGGGGAAGCTCTGCTGAAATCCATCATCCAATCATGTGCAAACAAAAATGCAGTGTTTTTTTTCTCTCCTTGCATGTGATTGGGTAATCTTTGCAAATTGAAATTTCACCACGTTTGCTAAGCCCTGGGGAAAGGGCCTCTTCCCTAGTCCAACATACATTGCAAAGTGAACAGTCTATTTGCTTTAATTATTATCCCTTGTGTCAAATGCCCTGCTGCCTTAAAATATATATAAAGCCAAAACATATTTTTGCATACCATGGGGAAACCTCTATTTTTATTGCTGTGTTTGCCCCTGCAGGGAAATTTGCCCTCTCTAATTGTCCTGATGACCTTTGTCACCAGAAAATAAAGTGATGGGAAATCCAGAACTGAGACTTTTTTTTTTTTAAAGAGAGAACCTAGCAAGGCCCTATTAAAAAGTAAGGAAGGATTGAAGAGTTTGGGAGGTCAGTAGTATGTAAGGCAGAGTGCAGGGGTTGGAAGTAAGTAGCACACCATTCAGAGGTAAGTAGTATGCGATGCACAGGGCAGAGGTCAGAAGTGTATAATACACAGTACAGGGGTCAGAAGTATATAATGCACAGTGCAGGGGTCAGCCGTATATAATGCACAATGCAGGGATCAGAAGTATGTAATGCACAGTGCAGGGATCAGAAGTATGTAATGCACAGTGCAGGGATCAAAAGTATGTAATGCACAGCGCAGGGGTCAGAAGTATGTAATGCACAGTGCATGGGTCAGAAGTATGTAATGCACAGTGCAGGGGTCAGAAGTATGTAATGCACAGTGCAGGGGTCAGAAGTATGTAATGCACAGTACAGGGGTCAGAAGTATGTAATGCACAGTGCAGGGGTCAGTAGTATGTAATGCATAGTGCAGGGGTCAGGAGTATGTAATGCACAGTGCAGGGGTCAGAAGTATGTAATGCACAGTGCAGGGGTCAGAAGTATGTAATGCACAGTGCAGGGGTCAGAAGTATGTAATGCACAGAGCAGGGGTCAGGAGTATGTAATGCACAGTGCATATATGTGCCTTGCTATCTATATGTAAAGTAAGACCAATCTTTTGAAGTCCTGATAGAACAGGTGGTGATGGTGATTTTGACCTTTCGGTGATGGGGTTATGAAGATATATTGGGAAACCAATTGGGGGTCTGAAATTGTAAAGAACCCCTGGCCTATAGTGATCCTGTCCTTAATGATGCCCCACCAGCAAAAAGTCATGTCACCTTCTCTTATGCCCCATTCACACCTAAACGAAGCTCCAACACGCTCAGCCTCCAAAATTTAGTGGCTTTCAGTTGTGCTCACACCTGAGCGTAGTGAAGCTTGTAGCTTGAAAAGGGTAGTTTCTTTTGAGCTCCAAGCGTAAAGCTTCTTTTTTTTTCTTTTCTTTGTACTCCAATTGACTTTAAAGTGGTAGTAAAGTAAAAAAAAAAAGTTTTACCCCAATATGATGATGTGCTAGTATGCATCGCATAGAAGACTTTCCTTAAAACGAATGCCTCTAGCAGCCTGCTGTCAGCGCTGCAGAGGCTTCCATCTTCACCTGGTCTTCCTTTGGGAGTCTCTGTTGTGGCTCACAGCTCTGAAAGTACAGCACAGGAATGCCATTCCTTCAGAGCTCATGTGTCGGTGACCTCAACGGCTGCTGCTCACTAGAATATCTCTGTGTTTATATATCCTTGTGAGTGTTTTTTATCCATGTGTTTTAATAGATGTTTTGGAAGCGGAGAGCACTATGGTTTCTCTATTTTCCATGACCTGATTTGCCGATGAATAAGTACCAAGAAAGGAAGTATTCTGATTTAGGAGTGCCAGTAGGAGGAGTGGTGCGGTGCCATCCTGAGTGGAGTACACAAGCATCTGAATGACTCTGTAGTGGGGTCATATATTGGAGGTGAGCGGGCCCTTATCTGGAGGTGGTAGGCACCGGACACAGTGGAAGATTTCTTTTTTATCAAAAATAGGGGGAAGGGGGGTAGGGGAAGATTGGGACTTTAAATGAAGCATGGCTTGCCAGGATCCTATGCTTCCATTCCTAGTTTCAGTTATGACAAAAGGAACAAAAAGTGGGACTTTGAGTGAGGCCTGCAATGGAGAATGAATACTTGAATACGAAGAATGTTAATCAATTTTTTATTCATATATATAATAATAATAATATAGATTTTAGACCATGCTCTACAATAAAAGTATATAACGCTGTACAATTCATATTGCAGTAAAATATCATATGTATAAACACATATTGACAAATTTCCCATGGCGCATAGCCAAATAAGTAACCATAATCATTATTGAAATCTTGGATATACCAGCAGGAGTCTCATATCAAATAGTATTGATTATACCAGCTGAGGTCTCGTTTAAAAAAATATTTTGTCTTTATATAGCACATGAGACACTGTGCTGGAATGGAAACTGAGCTGCTTGTGCTCAGCTCGGCGTACATTCTGGAAAAGACGGTGGGCCTGTAGGTGACTTTAATTGCAGAGGAGACAATGCATGCCTCTTCTGCAATAAAGAGCCCACCTGCTCACAGCTTTTGGTAGCGGGACTTACGTTCTGCATTAAGGTTCCGCTGCTGACCAACCTAGCAAAATGTCATTCCGTCACAGACTTCCCCGGGATGGAACAACTTCCCCTAGAGAAAGTGGCAGGATTATCTGTGTGACTTGGTCCTACATTTTTATAGATCAGGTTTATGGAGTGGTTGTGCGTTTGCTGTTATTTACTAACCTCAATCTAGAAACTATGGTCAGGCCTGTACTGTGGAATCTGATTTCTGTCTATAGCCGGACTAATGTGTATGCTGTGCGTTTCCGGTATACAGCTCACAGGGAGCTGTGCTGTAGTAGAATTCATACAAGCAGACTATGCTTTATGTACATGTGTTCTCACTATGAGTATAAACTCGATTTGGGATTTCCCATCCCTTCGTTGGCTCGTTATCAGACTTGTACATCCTGGTTTCCATAGTAACCGCATCCGATACAGGGAGAGACCACAAGCACGTGTCCCTTTGTCTTCCTAGAAAGACTTAATGACGGCTTGGTCTTGGGGGGGGGGGGGGGGGGCAATCA
>BLSH010160854.1:704251-714587 GCA_018402905.1 Glandirana rugosa | reverse complement strand
TTGAATCCACCCCCCCCCCCAATTTAACTCCCCGAGTCCTGCAATAAATTTTGTCACATCTTCTCCAGCTGAATTTAGTTAATCCTTTTTTTTTTTTTTAATAGAAAATCCTCTGGATTTGTTTATCTGCTAATTAGTCTTCAGGAATGAATTTGTAATTGTGTCTGATCAGAAAATGCTGGTAAAGTGTGTGATTCAGTGAATTCATAAACAAATTAGAAACTGATTTTGTTCATCTATTGTCACTAATAAACTAGGGAAAAATGAAAGTGATGGGATAGGACACATTAAAGAAATTTTTTTTTTTCCAGAAATCGCACATGCTACGTTCTCCTCTGGAGAATTGTAAGAAAAATATTTTTGCGCTTCTATGCGGAATTCATTATCGTTGTCCAGTATAAAATGCTGGACTTTTGGTGTTTGTGTTCCCTCTAGTGGTCAGTTTTGGTGCTGCGGAAGAGCCAAAGAAGGAACAAAAGTGCAACTCTTTGGGGCCACTTTAATAAAAGTCTAAATCAGTATTTTAGTGCTTTTATGAGAAATGTTGAATTGTAAAAATGCTTCTCAGTGCAGTATGCTTTTGCCATATTAACACTGGTAAAGCTAATTTAGCATTTCTTATTTTTGGTAAGAGCAGATTTGCTATGCTAAAGATAGATTTGATATATCAAGGTCTTGGGTCACTCTAGCTCTGGCATCATTGATTATTTTTAATGAAGAAAATCTGGATAAAAAATGTAAATACATGACCAACAAACACGACTGTGTTTTTTCTAGGCAAGAAAGTAGTAACTGCTCATAACCAATAAGGTAAGCCTGACCATAAACATGGAGAGACATGCCAAATGCCATCTGCAGTCCTTGAAATGCTTTACCCCTTGAGTGTGTGATCTGTGCTTTAGCCCTTGTTCACATTGGAGGGGCTTGTCATGCGATTTGACAGTAGGGCTGCCACCTCATTCCTTTAAACCCAAACACACATTAATTACACAGGTTCTGTGTCTGATTAAGGTGGTAATTAAACTCACTTGGTGCCTTATCTGCATTAAATTAGCCTCAGAACAACCTGTGTAATCATTATGTGTTCGGGTTTAAAGGGATAAGGTGGCAACTCTATTTGAGAGGTCAAATCGCATGACAAGTTGCACCCTATTGTCGCCAATGGCACTGTTCAAATCGGTGCGATGCTGACTTTGCAGTGCCACATCAATTTGAAAAAGTAGTTCCTGCACTACGTTTGTCATTTACGGCCACGACTTGCATAGACCTCCTGTGCATGAAGCTGCACAGATGTCTTCAAAGTCGCACCTGAAGTCCCACTGACCTGTGGCTTTCAAATATTGCGATTTCAGTTGAAGTCACACAATTTCAAAACCGCATTCAATGTCAACGAGTGCTTGCAGAGGAAAATAATCCATGCACATTCACTATTGGCTATGTAATCTATTTTTCGTGAAATTGTTACTCTTGCCTCATTGCAATGTCCTCCTTGAGCTCCCGAACCTCTTTTTTTTACCCCATTCCTAGATTGTAAGCTCTAACGAGCAGGGCCCTCTGATTCCTCCTGTATTGAATTGTATTGTAATTGTACTGTCTGCCCTAATATTGTAAAGTGCTGCGCTATATAAATCCTGTATAATAATAATAATAATTTGTTTAGAACGAGCAGTGCAGGTTAGTTGCGGTCATGTGCACTGCGCTATGC
Source organism: Glandirana rugosa (assembly GCA_018402905.1). Lineage (NCBI taxonomy): Eukaryota > Metazoa > Chordata > Amphibia > Anura > Ranidae > Glandirana > Glandirana rugosa. The sequence goes on along the minus strand of BLSH010160854.1, from coordinate 712,882 downwards.
ATACTACACATTCCTTAGTCCATCTTAGGAGCGAATAAAAGAGGGTGGCTATGTCCCTACATACAGTGGGATCATGGAGAATGAAGGTAGCCACCCTCTAACAACAGCAGCAAAAAACAAGGAATTTGGAGGAGGCTGAGAGCAGTAGTAGTTTTTTTTTTTTTTTTTTTTTTTTAAGAATTTATACTAAATAGAATTTTCTTTTTTTAAACCAGAGTGTAATGTCACTTTAAGTAACAGTTGGGCTTAAACAAGACTATAATATATATATATATATATATATACAAGGCTTAATCTTAAATCATCACAAATGACAAAGCTTACCTATGAGCAATTTACAACTGCACTTTTTTTCCTGACCTCACTTCTTCAGTACCAGCCTGTAAGATCCCTCCATTACTGGGCCATTTTTTTGTCCTCAGCACTGATCATGTAAATTCATCTTATACCAGTTTTGCTAGACAAGAGCTTTCTTTGATTGTATTGAATAACCACTATATATATATATATATATATATATATATATATATATATATACTGTCAAATAATAATGACAGGACAGTATGAAAACCCCCAAAACACTCTTTTTGGAAAGAAGACAACCCAAGGCGACCTAATTTTTTTTTTTTTTTTTTTAATCACAAGGTTTTGAAAAGACGAAACATGCCAGTATTGAGCGAGGTTAAAATGTAGAGATTTGTAATGGTGCATTGGATGCATTAAATGTACTGGTCATACACACAGGGAGGAGGTGAAGGGGTTTATTTACAGACCATGTGCAGTGGGCAGATGGAGGTAATAGGGTTTATGTTCAAATGTGCAAGTTAAGGGGTGTGAAGATGTTAATATAGGGGTCACTGCAGAGACAGGATAGGGGTGAGATACTGGAGAGGGAGAGAGAGGGTTAAAAATAATCCCTTAGCTTGAATCTGCACTGCAGAAATGGGCCTCAACCACTTAAAGCGGTTGTCTGCTCTCCCAAATTATTTCCACAAATGCAATCATATCATTCCTTGCCCCATTACAATACACACCGCTATATTTATGTTCAAATTGTGCAAATCTTACTGTCTAAAAATGATCTTTGATATCGTTCCTTTTGAGAGCATCGCCGGCGCCATTCTAACTGTGGGCTTCCGTGTCCAGATTCTGTTTTCCGCGCCTGCGCATTATCTTCTCGAAGGCAGCCTCTGCTTCGTTTCCAGTCACTATGCTTGATGAGATTGCTTGACGAGATGTCGCGGGATTGCCGGGGCTGACGTCCACAATAGGAAATGATGCAGCCCCGGCATAAGCCTTACATTTTTCCGGCAGACTCCAGGCCTGCCGGAAAATGCGTCTCATCTGCGCATGCGCGGGATTACGTCACAAGAAAGAAATAAAGAATTGCAGCGAAAGGAGACAGGTACGAACTATTAGAAACATGGGAACATATTCTACTTGCTATCATGATTTATACAGAGCAAAGTGATCAGAATGAGTAGACAACCGCTTTAACCGCTCATAAACAAATGGCGCTCGATAAATTCTAAACTGTATCTCGGGCCCAAACCAAATTTTCTAGTTTTTGGTAGAGCAGGTAAAAATTAGAACCCCTGTCAGGTTTTTACTGCTGTCAGGTACTCAATTACAGAGATTTGCCCTCATTTGCTGTCCTGGTTTCACCAACCAGGAAAATCTGCAATGAAGACACAGACAGTAATAAAAATCTGATACAATTTAAATCCCTACTGTACTAATGCAATGCTTTTTTATTTCTAAAAGTGTTTCTCTCATTACCTGCCCTACCAGCAGAGGAAGTAAAAGGATAGACTTTAAAGGACCTGCAACATCTGACTTTGATTTCCTGATATGTAAGGAATATGTTTGCGGTGCTCTCAACGTTCCCACTTACTGTCTTTCTTTATAACGCTCTTGCATATCTCAATTTTTATGTCAAAATGTGACAAATACAGGCAAAAAAAGACGATTTTTAAATCGTCCTCAATGGTTCAATGGAATCAATGGGCAGCCTCTGCAATACGAGTGTGCCATGCAATGCGCATGCGCGAGATCAGGAGACTGGGCTTCAGATGTCCACACTGAAGATGGGAGCGCACCTATTAAGGTGGTGATAGTGAGTACTTTGCACAACATTCTAACCAAAAAGTGTTAATTTACTACATATTCCAGCATGTATTGTGCAAGATGCGACCATCGCAGGGGTGTTTTTTTTTTTGGTTTTTTTTTAAAAAGGCTGGAACTCTGCTTTAACTTCCTGTCGCCTATGTAATGGATATGTGTGGCATCAAAGAGGTTTAACACCCATGCGCCACAAATATGCATCCATGGGCAGCAGAGATTTCTGTGATAAGAGCACACCACCTGTGTGCTCCCAGCACCAACTTGTCCAAGACACCTGAATTTGGGGTTGAACATGTAACATGTTTCAGCTCCTGCCCCCTCCCTGTGACATATAGGGGATCTTCTTCCCACACCCGCTGTCACCTTTTTAAAAAAAAAAAGCTTAGCTGTGCGGGGCTCTGCCAACACAGCCACGACATTTATTCAGATTCCTGTGAATTAATAAACTACAAGTACCATCTTCCACTGTGGCAGACGGGTTTGTAGTTTCTATGGGCTGCAGGAGCGCTGATGAGCACTCTCGTAGTCCACTGACATGTCCATTGGCTTTCAAACAGAAAGCCCATACAGAGATATGGGTTGGGTGAAAGCTGGATGACAGGTCTGCAGAAGCCCACATTGCTCCTGTGAGCTTCAGATCGCAGGTGCAATGCTTTCCAGGCTCCTGGAAAATGCATTTATCCTTTTTTTCTATAAAGGTGAACTTGTCCTTTAACTACCTTCTGCCCGCCGTATAGACAAATCCCAGAGGGCGGCATCCCCTCTCGTTCTGGGATAACATCATGACATCGCCCCTGTCTCTCCGCGCTCATGGGGGCATGCAATGCGGTGATCGCGGGCACACTGTGTCCCTGGGACACAACGCAACCCCAATGTCCGTAAAGAGCAGATGACAGGGCTCTTTACCCATGTGATCAGCTGTGTCCAATCGCAGCTGATCACATGTAAACAAGGATGTACCAGTAAATGCCTCTCCTCACCTCACACTGACAGAGTGTGAGGAGAGCCGATCAGTGGCATTTCCTCACAGGAGACCTGTACAGATCATCAGTGTCTCATTATCAGTGCAGCCCCAACTGTGCCCATCAGTGATACCAATCTGTGCCCATCAGTGATGTAAATCATTGATTCCTTTCAGTGCCTGCTCATCAGCTATCCAGGCCGTCTATCCGTGTCCATCAGTGTGGCATATTAGTGCCTCCTCATCAGTGCCCATAAGTGCTGCCTCATCAGTGCCCATCAGTGCAGCCTCCTTAGCGCACATCAGTGAAGGAGAAAAATTACTTACAAAATTTTCTGAATAGAAAATAAGAGAAAATTTTTGGCAGCCTTTTGTGTTTTTAGCAAAAAATAAAAAACCCAGTGGTGAATAAATTCCACCAAAAGAAAGCTCTATTTGTGTGAAAAAAATAATTTGGGTACAGTGTTGCATGTCCGCGCAATTGTCATTCAAAGTGTGACGTCGCTGAAAGTTGAAAATTGGCCTGGGCAAGAAGGGGGTAAAAGTGCCGAGTGGTTAAAGTAGTAAAATGTGAAATATTCACATATGTTAAAGTCAACCTTTGACCAGGCTGTGGATATTAAAGTATTTATATATTCCTAGGTAACAGTAAATGAGATTTAAAATAAGTGGTCATTGACCTCTCTAGGTGAAGGCACAATTGGGCAATTCATCTTCAAAGATCACAACAAAGGCCTAAAGCAGAAATAAAGCCACTGATTTAACCAATTCCCAAAAACTGCTCCATTGAAGGCATGCCGTGAATGATAACTGTCACAGTTGCTTGTGGTCTTGACGCAACTGTCAAGCAATAAAATGGATTGTGTCATAACTGATCACATGTTCCGTGCCATGGCAATTGCAGAGCAAACAGAGACTAAGAATTCAGATTCCTTGGCTGTAAGGCTGCATGCACACTGGACGCTCTCTAGGCGTCGGGCAGGAGACGCTGCTTAGACAACATTCTTTTGCAGCGTTTATCAGCGTTTTTTTTTTTACTTCATTCGCTTCCATTGACTACAAAAAAATGGCAGTTTACCAGCGTTTATGAGCGTTAATTGGTGTTTATCGGTGTCTAGCGTTTTTTTGTGGTCAGAAGAACGACTTTTGAATGCCAATTCAGGGCGTTCAGATAACAGCCCAAAAACGCCACTGCTGTTAAACAATTAACATCCACGTGTGTATGGATAACATAGAGGGGCATTTTTGGGCTGTTAAAAAAAAAAAGCCCAAACAACCAAAAACGGTCGTTTATCAGATACAGTGTGCATGGAGCCTAAAGGATTGGATGGTTTAGTTCCGCTTTAAGTAGGATTTCAGTTGGTCTTTGAACAGCTTATAGCACATGCTGGCTGTCTTACATTAAGGCCACTTTCACACTGAGGCGCTTTACAGGCATCTTTTAGCTAAAAATAACGCCTGTAAAGCTCCTCAAAAACCCTCCCCAATGTAAAAGCCTGAGTGCTTTCACACTGGAGTGGTGCGCAGCAGGATGTTACAAAAAGTCCTGCAAGCAGCATCTTTGGGGCGGTGTATACACCGCTTCTCCACCGCCCCTGCGATTGAAAACAATGGGCAACGCTTCCAAAGCGCCTGCACGTCGCTTTGGGAGGGCAGAGCGGGCGGCGCTTTTAACACCTTCGGGGGGTTAAAAGCGCACCGCTGCCGCCCAAATAGCAGCGCATATTGCCGCTATAACAGCAGTAAAGTGCCGCTGAACTAGAGGCGTTTTACCACTGATGCGGCCTCAGTGTGAAAGTGGCCTAAAGGTTGGCGAAAGTAGATGAGCTGCAATTTCAGTGCCCCTCTTGTTAAATTTGAGAATGAATTTCTCCTCTGCATGCAGCTACATATCAGTGAGGGCTTATTTTAAAAGTCCTTTCACTTGCGTTATCTTATCGGATCCATCTGGGCTGTAAATGGACATGCGTTACTTTACCCAGTTACCTCCAATTCTGTATAGGTCCTGAGTTGGGAAACAAAATTGGAATCTAAAATGATAAAATGGCTAAACTATAAGGCCTCATACACACGGACGTTTTTTGACGCCGGCGTTTTCTGGCGTTTTTTTGCAGCTCTCCATGTTAGTCAATGGCCCCATAAAAACATCTGCGTTTTTGAGCTGTAGATGACGTCGGCGTTAGTGAGCTGAAATTAGAACCCACAGCCATCGCGTTCTGAGGCTGTAATGTTTTGGCATTTTTTGACGCCGACGCCACAATATGCCAACAAACGCCACCTATTATTATACTGGCGTTTTTTGACGCCGACGTTTTTAGGTTGAAAAATAGCAGAGGGATGATTTTTAAAAAAAACGCCTATTGACGCCGACGCTCACTAACGCTCAAAAACGCCGATGCATAACGCCGAAAAACGCCGACTTTTTTTCTTTGATGTCGGGCCCGACGTTTTGTTTATTTTTTTAGAAATGTCCGTGTGTATGAGGCCTAAGCGTTTTACTCTATGCTTGTTTTCCTCTGCTTGAAAAAAACCTGCAGCTGGAAGTTCCTTAAAATGTTTTTTTATAGAATGGCATTGACAACAAAAAACCACAAGACCAACATCCTCTTATAACATTTTTGATGGACGAATAATCACAAGGCAGTTAACTCTGTGCTCTCTGTAACGTTACCACTTTGTTGATTAGTTAGGCTTGTGATGTGGTCCAACCTACATGATGTATGACAATCTGTGTATTAAAACCCAAAATGCGTTTAAATAGAACAGCTTACCCATTACACAAACTGAATTTGGTATCTGACTACTAATAGGGATGGGCCGAACACCCCCCTTGTTCAGTTTGCAGCAGAACTACCAAATAGGGGAAATGTTCTAACCTGAATGGCAAACCCCATGGAAGTCTATAGGAGCCAAACAGGAAAAATCAAAAGTTCCCATTTTGAAGGCTTACATGTAAATATGCAAGTAATTGGCCATAAAAGAGGTCTGGGGGTCTGGGTACTGCCCTGGGGGAAATAAAAAATAAATAAAAATGATAGTTTTTTTTCAGGAGCAGTGATTTTAATTATGCATAAAGTGAAACAATATAATATAGTGCCTGGGGGGGTCCTCTTAATGTACCTGTAAAGTGGCGCATCTGTAGAATGCATAAAACATGCTGCAGCAAAAATTACACTTCTAAAGAAAAAAAAATAGCCAAATCCTATTTAAAATGACTCGCGGTTACAATTGACAGCACCTGGCTATTGAGGAAAAAAAAACAAAACGTCATGGCATCCTCCCCAAAAGCCATACCAGACCCTTATCTGGGCCTGCAGCCTGGCAGGTCAGGAAAGGGAGGGGGTGAGCGAGCCCCCCTGCACCATACCAGTTAGGCCACATGCCCTCAACATAGGGGGGTTTGTGCTCCGCGCCCCCCCACACACCAAAGCACCTTGTGCCCATGTTGACAAGTCACATGATGTCAGAAGGGGCGGTGCCACCAAGTGACATAGCTAGGTGGCCCCATCCCTTATCTATATAAGAAATGTTAAAGCACGTAGCGGGCAGATGGCAGAAGGCGAGAGCATTTATTTTTATTTTTTGGGGTCTGGTGGGCATCATGATGACGATGGATTTACATCGAGGGACACTAATTTTAATAACGGATTTGTCAAAAAATGGTCTCGTGTTTTTATTACTTTTGTACTTTTTTGGTTAATGGGTAGTGGTTGTTAACCACTTGTTGACCGCCCACCACAGCGTGACAGCGGCATAGTGGCTCGTTATCGCGAACCGCCGTCACCCGACGCCGGCCATGATAACTAGTATTGTGAGCGTGCTCACTGTGTTCTGGGGGGGGCGCCAGGGAGTGGGTAGGGCGGACTTTATCTCCGCCGGCTACCCGCAATCTCCGTCCCGTAGTGAGAGAACGGAGGTCCGTGTAAGTAAACACAGATCTCCGTTCTGACAGAGGGGGAAGGGCTGTGATCACAGGCTTCTTGTATATGGAAGCCGTGATCACTCCCCTCCCCCTGTCAGACCAACCCCCATACAGTTAGAACACACTGAGGGAACACAGTTAACCCTTAGAGCGCCCCCTCCAGGTTAACCCCTTCACTGCCAATGGCATTTACACAGTAATCAGTGCATTTTTATAGCACTGATCGCTGTATAAATGCCAATGGTCCCAAAAAAAGTGTCAAAATGGTCCCACATGTCCGCCGCAATATTGCAGTACCACTAAAAATCGCAGATCGCCGCCATTACTAGTTAAAAAATAAATAAAATAAAAACCCCAGAAATGAATTTTCATCATTCGTAAATGCAGCAACTTTTGCGCAAACCAATCAATAAACGCCAATTGCGATTTTTTTTATTTATTTAATTTTTTTTTACCAAAAATATGAGGAAGAATATAAATCGGCCAAAACCGATGAAAAAAAATGTTTATATATATATATATATATATATATATATTTTTTTTTTTTTTTAATTGTATTTTAGCAAAAAGTAAGAAAAATTAATTTTTTTTGCAAAATTGTTGCTCTTTTTTTGTTTATTGCGGCGAACAGAAATGACGCAGAGGTGATCAAATACCACCAAAAGAATGCTCTATTTGTGGGGGGAAAAAGGATGCAAATTTTGTTTGGGTACAACGTCGCACGACCGCGCAATTGTCAGATAAAGCGACTCAGTGCCGAATCTCAAAAAATGCTCTGGTCCTAAAGTGTGAAATCCTTCCAGGGCTCAAGTGGTTAAAAATGTCCATGTGTGTGACATAATTTTGCGTGTTTTCACAAAACGCTATAGTGTTAATGCTAGCTTACAGATCAAAAGAGAAACAGAGGGGTCCACCAAGTGGGGCTTTAAGAATATGCAAATACTTCAATGCCCATGGCTTGGCTGCAGAACCTTTGAGTGATTAAAACAAAGTACATTCTAAATTAAATAATCCATTTCAGATAGTCTTATAATTTGCAAATGACAACCAGCACAGGGTATGATGGAACAGAACCTGGTAACTGGGTAATAATACACATAAAATGAATGCTAAAACCATACCTTTCACCTGTCCCTCATTTGGAATGAAGTATGGGACACGACCAACAGTAAACGTTTAATATTCTGATAGACTTTACCTAATAAATTAAATCTTACATGAAACAAAATTAGTGAGTTTCCAAGACGTCGGTTCGGTACCCGTAACTTCATAAACGTATAAGAATTTCGGGGTGAACCACCTGGGGAGACAAAGAGAAAACTAGACATTCGATCGTAATTGTGATATCGCAAAACACTTTTGTGCGTTTTAATACAGTGTGTGTACCTGTAAAAATTGGTGAACTCGGGACCTTCCTAAAGTGTGAAATCCTGGTCTCGTAAAAAACTCTAAGCCGTGACTCAGCGAAATAGACTGTTAACGCGCCAGCACGCTGCAACATGGGTTTGTTTTAAACGTAGGAAAAAGGGGGGTGTTTATCTCGTAAGAAAACCACCATAAACTAGTGGAGACGCAGTAAAGACAAGCGGCGTTATTTGTTTTTTTCTCGTTGTTAAAACGTTTT
>BLSH010160854.1:644831-657448 GCA_018402905.1 Glandirana rugosa | reverse complement strand
CAATAATTTTTATAATCTCAGAAAAACACATATATTAAAAACCTCTAGAGTAATTTTATTAAATACAAATAACACAAATTCAATATAAAATCTATGTACAAAAACACACAATGAATATAATAGGACAAGAAAGGACAGGTCCTACATGAAGTCAGCTATACCCTGCTCAACATGTTTCACCCGTGAGGGCTTCTTCAGGAGACTTTATGGGGCTGACTGAAGTAAGAAGGGAAAAACATTTTAGAAAGATGCATATGTACATATTAACAATCTCAGCAGACAGAGAAAATGAATTCATCACCAAATATCGAATATGATTGTATGTGTGTGTGTATATATATATATATATATATATATATATATATATATATATATATATACCCAGAAGTAGATACAGAAGGAATATATTAGAATCACTGGTCATTATTGTCTTACTACATGTTTTAAATGTACATCTAGATTGTAATTTACTTGCAGAAGGAAAGTGATGAATTTATTTTCTCTGTCTGCTGAGATTAATATGTACATATGCATCTTTCTAAAATGTTTTTCCCTTCTTACTTCAGTCAGCCCTATAAAGTCTTGTGAAGAAGCCCTCACGGGTGAAACATGTTGAGTGGGTTATAGCTGACTTCATGTAGGACCTGTCTTTCTTGTCCTATTATATTCATTGTGTGTTTTTGTACATAGATTTTATATTGAAGTTGTGTTATTTGTATTTAATAAAATGACTCTAGATGTTTTTATCATCCCTGTATATCACCTGAGTCCAGTCACTTCACTGGGTATATGTGAAGGTTTACAACCACTTTAAAGCCTTGTACACAGTGAAGGGAAGGTAATGTGCAGATGATGTGGATGGCATTAAAGTGAACCTGTTGCTTTGCTCTAATTGGGCAATAGACAGATTCACGTCTACATTAAACATTAGGTTCAATTTAAGGTGATTGTACAGGTAAATTAAAAAAAAAACATGTCTATACTTACATGCTCTGTGCAATGGAATTGTACAGAGCGGCCGCGAACCTCCTCTTTTCGGGTCCCCCCTCCCCCAGTGCTCTTGGCCCCTCCCCTCTGTCCAGTGCCCCCATGGGAAGCCGCTTCCCATGGGGGCTCTCTCCCCAGCCCCGCTGCTGTGCCCATTGACACAGACAGGGGGACTTGGCCCTGCCCCCTGCTCCCTCGTCACTGTCTTTGATTGGCAGAACTGGGAGCCAATGGTTTCCGGTGCCCCAGCAAAGCCAGCGAGTCCTGGAAGTGAGGGGAGAAAAGAGCTGCATGGCACTGGATGGAATGAGGGTTCAGGTAAGTGTGAGGGGGGTGATGCTGACACCTTAACATTTTTTTTTACCCTAATGCAAGGAATGCATTAAGGTAAAAAAATATTTAGGCTTTACAACCACTTTAGCGTTAAGGCTACGGTTCGGGTTATGTTTAGGTTGAGGTTTAGTTCTGATTGATAATTGTTTTACATATTTATCCCTAAATTAACCGTTCATAGCAGTGGGGTTCTGTAGAAGAGATTAGAATCGCTCACTAATCAGACAAAGGGCATGCTGAAAATCTCAGTAATAAGTCAGAGACCATCGTTAGTCATTTGGCCTTCTATGAAATCAATAAAGGTGAAATCACAGCCTTTCATACTGCTTTGTTAAATACACCCTGTGATGGTAATTTGTGATCATTCTATGATTTTAGATATCGATGAGTGTGAAAACCCCGATGCCTGCAGTCAGATCTGTGTAAACTACAAAGGAGACTTTAAATGTGAATGTTATGAAGGATACCAGATGGACGGCGTGTCCAAAATCTGCAAAGCTGCCGGTGAGTCTGCTAGGTACCAGGATGCCATTTCTTTTTATATGTATGGGAGAGAGCCTATAATGTACAGGAGTTTTGTGACTGCTCCCATTAAAGTAAAACTTGTTTTTGTATTTTGGATAGAGAAAGGTAGGGTTATAACCTCTCAGGTTTATTTGCCATCGGTGTCTCATTGAGAATATACAGTATCTCATAAAAGTGAGTACACCCCACACATTTTTGTAAATATTTTATTCCATCTTTTCATGTGACAACACTGAAGAAATTACATTTTGCTACAATGTAAAGTAGTGAGTGTACAGCTTGTATAACAGTGTAAATTTGCTGTCCCCTCAAAATAACTCAACACACAGCAATTAATGTCTAAACCGCTGGCAACAAAAGTGAGTACACCCCTAAGTGAAAATGTCCAAATTGAGCCCAATTAGCCATTTTCCCTCCCCGGTGTCCTGTGACTCATTAGTGTCTCAGGTGTGAATGGGGAGCAGATGTGTTAAATTTGGTGTTATCACTCTCACTCTCTCATACTGGTCACTGGAAGTTCAACATGGCACCTCATGACAAAGAACTCTCTGTGGATCTGAAAAAAAAAGAATTGTTGCTCTACATAAAGATGGCCTAGGTTATAAGAAGATTGGCAAGATCCTGAAACTCAGCTGCATCATGGTGGCCAAGACCGTACAGCAGTTTAACAGGACAGGTTCTACTCAGAACAGGCCTCGCCATGGTCGGCCAAAGAAGTTGAGTGCACATGCTCAGCGTCATATCCAGAGGTTGTCTTTGGGAAATAGACGTATGAGTGCTGCCAGCATTGCTGCAGAGGTTGAAGGGGTGAGGGTTCAGCCTGTCAGTGCTCAGACCATACGCCGCACACTGCATCAAATTGGTCTGCATGGCTGTCGTCCCAGCAGGAAGCCTCTTCTAAAGATGATGCACAAGAAAGCCCGCAAACAGTTTGCTAAAGACAAGCAGACTAAGGACATGGATTACTGGAACCATGTCCTGTGGTCTAATGAGACCAAGATAAACTTATTTGGTTCAGATGGTGTCAAGCGTGTGTGGTGGCAACCAGGTGAGGAGTACAAAGACAAGTGTGTCTTGCCTACAGTCAAGCATGGTGGTGGGAGTGTCATGGTCTAGGGCTGCATGAGTGCTGCCGGCACTGGGGAGCTACAGTTTATTGGGGAAACCATGAATGCCAACATATACTGTGACTTACTGAAACAGAGCATGATCCCCTCCCTTCGCAGACTGGGCTGCAGGGCAGTATTCCAACCTAACGACCCCAAACACCTCCAAGACGACTACTGCCTTGCTAAAGAAGCTGAGGGTAGAGGTGATGGACTGGCCAAGCATGTCTTCAGACCTAAAGCCTATTGAGCATCTGTGGGGCATCCTCAAAAGATGGTGGAGGAGCGCAAGGTGTCTAACATCCACCAGCTCTGTGATGTCGTCATGGAGGAGTGGATGAGGACTCCAGTGGCAACCTGTGAATTTCTGGAGAACTCCATGCCCAAGAGGGTTAAGGCAATGCTGGAAAATAATGGTGGCTACACAAAATATTGACACTTTGGGCCCGATTTGGACATTTTCACTTAGGGGTGTACTCACTTTTGTTGCCAGTGGTTTAGACATTAATGGCTGTGTGTTGAGTTATTTTGAGGGGACAGCAAGTTTACACTGTTATACAAGCTGTACACTCACTGCTTTATATTGTAGCAAAGTGTCATTTCTTCAGTGTTGTCACATGAAAAGATAGAATAAAATATTTACAAAAAAAATTTTCAAAAAATGTGAGGGTGTACTTACTTTTGTGAGATACTGTATATCCCTTAATTTTCTGTCCTGCAGCCACAACAAAAAGTGAGCAAAAATCCCTCCAAAGCGTTTGAAATCCAGGGTCACCAGAACTAGTGTCCCCATTGGAAGATTTCCCCTGTTCTGGTGACCTCAAAATTTGTAATTTTCTTTCACTTTTGCTGATAATTTACCAGAACAAATAGATAGGGTGAATCTCCCTAATGGGGATACAGTAACCTCAGCCGCCCAGCAATTCATATGCGCAGCATGTGGGCATTAAAGCCCACCCATCTGCTCCTGCACATAGGTGTTGAGCGGCAGTAAAAAGTTAACATGTTAATGTCATTAAAAATATATATATATATTTTAAAAATGCAGCTTTCATTAAAATAATACCTGGTGGTCCTGCCATAAAGGTCCCTGTTCAGGCACTTCCTGCTAAAGGGTGGCAATAAGAGCAGTAATTAAAACTGACAGCGCTGCCACCCTGTAATCCTTGTTAAAGGAGGTTTAATCAGTGCCGGATTTACACCTTAGGGGGCCCTAGGCGTTTTCAAGTTGGCGGCCTATAAACATAAAAATGAAATTATATGAGAAATACTAAAGTGATCAGAAATTAATAACAAACTCCACGATTGTGCTGAATTGGGCCAATCTTGTAATTTTTGGAAAAACTTGGAGAAATTTTATCCTGTCCAGGATCGCAGTGTTGGATTTGCCCCTTGACCCAATCAGGATTAAGCAGGGGCGTGAGCTTCTCTCATTTTTCTCAGTGCAATAAATTGATGCTGTCATTAACTTCACTTACACGCGATGGCATCGGGGCTTTTGCTTGGCACTTTCCAACTTTTTTTGAACTTTTCCCTTGCCCCACCCACTTATCTTTTGTAAACAAAATTAATACAATAATTCAATAAATAATACAATAAATTCCACAGCACAGTGATGTTCAAACAAACATCTTGAGTAGTAAAATAATATGAGAAGTTGACATGTAAGATATCTGCTAGAAGCTCTCATCCCTTTCTTTGCCTCGGAAGTCAGGCTTAACTGCTCCGTATCCTGACACCCACACACTTAATTAACACTGTTCATTTTCTAAATAACAAAATGAAGTTTATAATGATTACATTTTTATATAAAGGAAGTCTGGGGCCGCCTCTTGCAGGGGGTACGGGGAAACTGCCCATTTTGCCCCTTATAAATCCAGCACGGAGTTTAATTCTGACAGGTGCCCCACTCAAAGCCTCTACAAGCCATCAATAAAAAGCAGTTGAATAAGCCGGCAACCAGCGGGTTGAACAAAAAAATAAAAGAATCAATTCCTCCATCCACAGTCAATGTGGATGGGAGAATCCTCCCACTGTGACTTTGTATTCTGACAGTCAGGAGAGAGAATACACTGATTAGCGTTGTCCACTATAGCCAATGGTGTTAAGCGAGTAGCAAAAATCCAACAGGGCATTTGTACAAAGCTGATCTTCTGTAAAACCAACCTGCCCATACATACATGGATCGAAATTTGGCCGCTCACTACTGAAGTGGCCGAATTTCAATTTATGTATGGCCGGCTTAACTATTTGCATGACCGCTCACTATTTTAGAATTTGGATATGTGTTGAAGGAATTGAAACGATACAATGGGGTTAATGTTTTTATAGGCAAATAGACCGTGCACTTTTGAAAGTGCAAATGCTCCAGAGCTTAGTAAATGAGGAAAACTTCACTTTACAAAGAACACCCAATCATATGCAAGGAAAATTTAAAAAAAAACAGCAGTTTTGCTTGCCCGTGATTAGATGATAGAAGTTAGCAGAGCTTCCCCTCCTTTATTAAAGAAGAACTGCAGTCTGCTCACATAATTTGTAATAAAAACATATTTGCCATTCTGAAGCTTCCATCCAACCACTTTGCATATTATTTTATATATTCTGTGATTCTGTACTTGCCAAATATGCTGCAGAAATCTCCCTCTGAGGCTGGCTGCAATCATTTTAACTGTGATCAGCTGAAGCTGCTGCCTGTTCACTTCCAGGATTTACACAGACACACCTCCAGCTCTGCAGCTCTCATTGGCCCTCTTATGACTAAACCCCCCCCTTCCCGGAAAACTCTCACAAAAGTGAGAGAGAGAGAGTTGTGCATGAAGTGGGCTGTATAAGGCATTTACTGGCAGAAAAAAAAGTTTTACTTTCCAAAGTTAAAACAACAAGGGCAGGGGATATAATAGATGGAACATTGAAAAAAATGACTGAAGTTCTGCTTGCTCTGAAGCAACTGCACTTGCAGAGTGCAACTGTACTTTCAAATGTGCACAGTCTGTTTGCCTTTAGGAAATCAACCCCTTTCAGTGTTGCCAACCATCCGTAAATTTACGGACAGCCCGTAAAAACAGGGCAGTTTTCCGGGTGTCCGTAAAAGTCCGTAGCAGCCTAAAAGTGCCAGTAAAAACGGCGGCCATCAGCTCCGGTCAGAGCTGTGCATGTGCTATTATGGAAATCCCTGAGCACCGAGGTGAGAAGACCCAATCCTGACCCTGAGCCGAGTTGGATGACCACTCCTGCTGCTGCCAGCTAGTGCCTCTGCCCAGCCCATCCGCCTTCAAATGAGGTTACTGCATTTTCCCGCCACACCACCGCCAACCAGCCAGCACCTGACTGGAGCAAACACTTCTGATGGATGGATCCTCCTGATTCTTGCCTGCCTCCTTGCTCTGGTTGATCCTGCAGCCCTCCTGATGACAGTGGTGAGTTCAGTACATTTCCTCTTCAAGCCAGCCAAAAAGTCAGGACAGGGAGTGTGTGACTGACACACACACTGTCTCTGCTCACTCTGACAGACAGCCGCGAGCCAGGCTGCAGGAGTCTCTCTCTCTTAGTGCAATGCACACTGATAAGTGGCAGGAGGTAATGGAAGGATGGTGTAATGGAAACAGGAGGTGATGGAGATGGAGGGATGGTGACAGGAAGTGAAGAGGGGGTTGTGGGATGGAGACAGGGGAATGGTGTGTTGGAGATGAGGGGTGATGGAGACGGGGGAATGGTGTGTTGGAGATGAGGGGTGATGGAGACGGGGGAATGGTGTGATGGAGACAGGGGAATGGTGTGATGGAGATGAGGGGTGATGGAGACGGGGGAATGGTGTGATGGAGATGAGGGGTGATGGAGACGGGGGAATGGTGTGATGGAGACAGGGGAATGGTGTGTTGGAGATGGGGGAATGGTGTGATGGAGACGGGGGGAATGGTGTGATGGAGACGAGGGGTGATGGAGACGGGGGAATGGTGTGATGGAGATGAGGGGTGATGGAGGGATGGAGACTGGAGGGATAAAAACAGGAGGTGATGGAGACAGGAAGTCTTGACAAAGTCTTTGACAAGACTGATGGACTAAATAATCTGCCCTTATTATATTGAACATAACAGAAATATGTTTTTTACCTTGCTATCTACCTTAACCACTTCAGGCCCGGAAGGATTTCCCCCTTTAGCACCAGAGCACTTTTTGCGATTCGGCACTGCGTTGCTTTAAGTGACAATTGCGCATTCCTGTGACGTTGTACTCAAACAAAATTTGCGTCCTTTTTCCCCACAAACAGAGCTTTCTTTTGGTGGTATTTGATCCCCTCTGCATCATTTCTGATCGCCGCTATAAACAAAAGAGCGACAATTTTTTTCTTACTTTTTTTTCATCAGTTTAGGCGATTTTAAATTCTTCCTCATATTTTTGTTAAAAAAAAAAATCGCAATCGGCATTTATTTGGTTTGCGCAAAAGTTGCTGTGTTTACAAACAATGAGAATTCATTTCTGGGGTTTTTATTATTTTTTTTATTTTTTACTAGTAATGGCAGCGATCTGCGATTTTTAGCGGTACTGCGATATTGCGGCGGACATGACCCGTTTTGACACTTTTTTGGGACCATTGGCATTTAGACAGCTATCAGTGCTATAAAAATGCACTGATTACTGTGTAAATGCCATTGGCAGTGGAGGGGTTAATCTGGAGGGGGCGCTTTAAGGGTTAACTGTGTTCCCTGGGTGTGTTCTAACTGTATGGGGGCTGGGCCGGCAGGGGGAGGGGAGTGATCACGGCTTCCATATACAGGAAGCCTGTGATCACAGCCCTTTCCCCTCTGTCAGAACGGAGATCCGTGTTTACTTACACGGACCTCCGTTCTGTCGCTCTGGGCGAGTAGCCGGCGGCGATTGAGCCCGCCCTACCCGCTCCCTGGCCCCCCCGGAACACAGTGAGCGCACAATGCTAGTTATCACAGCCGCCGCCAGGTGATGGCGGTTTGCGATAACGAGCCACTCTGCCGCTGTCACGCTGCGGCGGGCAGTTGGCAAGTGGTTAAATCACATTGCTGTTTGCACAGTGTAATTGTTTGTAGCCTAAATTCTGAAATTTGCACTGAAAACTGTAATTTTGTAACTTTTGTAAAATGTCAGTAAAAACTTGGATGTGCCAGTAAATTTTGGGTGTTGTGCCAGTAAATTTCAATCTGGTAGGTTGGCAACACTGACCCCTTTGTGTCTGCACTTTGGAGAGAATAGTATGTGCCCAAGAAGCAAGATAATGTGCATAAAACACTTGGAGAAACTTTCTTTATTACTTCCACCAGCTACAAATGAAGCAATGTCTGTTTTGTTAAATCATACAATTGTATTGCTGATCAAGCTATGCAAACATTGTATCCCTGTGTGTATATCATGGAATTTTCTCTGGAGTGAGATTCTACAGCCTCACAATCTTCAAATTCTAAATAAAATCTTTGGCGTTTTACTGATGCTGTAGCGAGTCAGTGACCGCGTTCTCCTGTTCTCCGCAGGGCAGAGTCCATACCTTATCTTCACCAACCGCCATGAGCTACGCCAGATTGACTTGGTACGCAGAGATTACTCTCGTCTTGCTTCACAGCTAAAAAATGTGGTATCCTTGGATGTAGAGGTCACCAGCAAAAAGATTTATTGGTGTGACCTCTTTCACCGGAAAATTTACAGGTAAGAGATGATGGGAATGGTGTCACTGACCCTCTTAAGTGGTGGTGAATTTGTTAGTTTAATAAGTGTGTAAGTAAAGTCTCAATTGAAAACAACTGCGAGCAGGCTAGCGCTTTAATAGAGAAGAGACATGCAATATCTCTACTGCAATAAAATAAACTTCCATCCCTGTTCGCAGTCTTCTTTAGAATCTACACTAAGCTGTGCATGCGCGGATCATTTTCCATTCCTGCACAGTGTCTGTTTGCCAGGATGACTGTACTTCTGCACATGCACAGGAGTGATGTCATCCCGCGCCGGCAGTCAAGGTGGCTGAAGGCCGACACCTGAAAGAAGATGTTGGCATCGGCGAGGGACCTTGGACCATTGAAGCAAAGGTAAATATTGCAACTTTAGGTCTTCTTTAAGCACTTTTTCGTTTTGGCCTCTTTCACATGGGGAGGACTCCAGCAGCTGATTCACCTGCTTAGTGGGAAATCTGTCCACTGATCCCAGCTGAGCAAGCGGATGACAGGTCCATGGTTATGCAGAGCAGACACGGACACAGCCCACTGTTCTCTATGGGACGGTCAGATGGATTGGACTGCCTGTCCATTTCCATCCGACTGTCATCTGATCCGATCCTCCAGACAGATGGGGAACGGATCCCCATCCGTTTGTTTTTAGCGGACAGGATCAGATGTTGGTGGGTGTCAACGGACACATATCCGATGACATTCGCCACTCCATTAAGGGCAATAGAGGGTCCGATTGGGTCCGCCTAAAAATTTGACAGGCAGACCCGATTGGTCTGTTCATGTGAAAGGGGCCTTACACATTGAGCACAATAAAGTAAACATTCCCAGAGTAAATTTATTTGTCATGGTTTACAACTTTCAATGCTGTTGGCTCCTGCTTTCTCGCTGCTTCTTCTCTGAACTTCCAGTCTTCAATTGGAACCGTTAACAGTGGATAGTGTGACTTCCATGGTTAAGCCCTGGAGGCAGAGCAAAACGCCTAGGATGCGTGGCTTTGATGAATTGAGCTGAGGCTGCTTTTACCTTTTTAACTACTTGGGCTGGGCATTTTGGCTATCTTTTTTTCATCTCTACAGTAGCTATTGTAGCCTTGAGCCAGCCTATTAGAAGGGAGGCCTTGCCCTCCTAGGCTATCAGACTGTGTGTTTCTATTGATGCACACAGCATAGGGAGACACAGCTCTAGTCTCTGCATGCAAGGGGTGGCTCCATAGGATGCTGCAAGAGAAAGGAGCCACCCTGAAACTGGAAACCTGACGCAGCTGTCATTGCACCAGCTTTAACTGGAGCATAGGCAAGGGTTAAAAGATAAAGATGCGGTATACTCAGCCTAGGTTCACATCTATGCAGCTGCGCTTGATGCGTTCTTCAGGAACGTTTTGCGCTTTTAAACCCTTGTTTTTTTTAATGTGTTTTTGCATTTTTACTTTTTTTTCCCTTTTTAAACACACTGTATATAACTGGTTGCTAAGCAGGGGACCGGGAAGTGGCGGCCGCGTCCTTAACAACCGATGAGTCATCAGCTGTCAACTGAATGTTAAAAAAAAATTGCCGGCAAAACAAAATCGGCTTGGGTTTTTTTTTAAAAGCATGCAGCCCGTCAGGTCAGGAAAGGGAGGGGATGAGCAAGCGCCCCCCCCCCCCCGAACCATACCAGGCCGCATGCCCCCCCCCCAATCAAAGCACCTTGCCCCCATCAATAAGGGCCAGCACACGCTGCCCAAGTCCGCCGGCGACCCGTGATCGCAGAACGGAGATCTACCAATGTAAACCCGGCGGATCCCTGTTCTGTCAGGGGACATCTAACAGATCTACTGTTCCCAGTGATTGGGAAGTAGATCTGTCATGCCCCTCCCAGCCAAGCCCCCACGCAGTTAGAACACGCTGAGGGAACACACTTAATCCCTTTATTGCCCCCTGCAGTATAACCCCTTCCCTGCCAGTGACATTTATACAGTAATCAGTGGCTGATTACTAAAGCTCTGATCACTGTATAAATGTCATTGGGCCCAAAAAGTGTCTGATCTGTCTGCCGCAATATTGCAGTCCCGATAATAATCGCAGATCACCGCCATTACTAGCAAAAAATAAATAAAAATGCCATCAATCTATTCCCATAGTTTGTAGAAGCTATAACGTTTGTGCAACCCAATCAATATACGCCTATTGCTTTTTTTTTTTTTTTTACCAAAAATATGTAGAAGAATATATATATCGGCCTAAACTGAGGAAGAAATTCATTTTTTTTATTTATTATAGCAAAAGGTAAAAAATATTTTTTTTTTTCCTCAAAATTATCGTTTTTTTTTTTGTTTATAGCGCAACAAATAAAAACCACAGAGGTGATCAAATACTACCAAAAGAAAGCTCTATTTGTGGGAAAAAAAGACATCAGTTTTGTTTGGGTACAACGTCGCACGACCGCGCAATTGTCAGTTAAAGCGACGCAGTGCCGAATCACAAAAAGTGCTCTGGTCAGGAAGGGGGCAAATCCTTCCAGGGCTGAAGTGGTCAATAAAGGAATTTTCAAAAAACAGCTGTTGTCTTTGTTACATTTCACTGCATTTTGGTGTGAATGGTTAGGGGTACGATGCAGAGCCCCCCCCCCCAAAGCACCCATCCCCCCATGTTGAGGGCATGCGGCCTGGTATGGTTCAGGAGGGGGGCGCTCGCTTGTCCCCTCCCTTTCCTGACTTGCCAGGCTTTATGTTCCGATAAAGGTTTGGTATGAATTTGGGGGTGGGGGGGCCCGCACCATTTCGCCATTTTTTTAAAAAGTTTGAGGGGGGTCCCCTCCAAATCCTTACTAGACCCGGAGGGCCTAGTATGGACCTGGGGGGAGGGCGAACTCCACGCCAATTTTTTTATTTATTTTTTTCGCTGGCAATTTTTATTTATTTATTTGTTTAACATTCAGCTGTCAGCGGGGAACAGCTGATGACTTATCGGTTGTTAAGAACGCGGCGGCCGGCTTCCCGGCCCCCTTCTTAGCAACCAGCTATATACAGTGTTAAAATAAAAGCCACAAAACACATCAAAAATCGCATCACAAACACAACACTTGCACTTCTGGTGTAATTCCATTGAAGTCTATTACACGCAAAATGCAGAAAAAAAATCTGACCCTTTCCAAAAAGACACCGACCACAAAATGCACCGATGTGAACTTGTACCATAGGAAACCATGTTAAACGGACTGTAGTGCATTTCTGCAAACTGCAAAATGCACTAAAAAGCGCATAGGTGTGAACGTAGGGTAAGTGATTAAATCCACTACGGAACATGCTGAAAAAAACTTGAATTTGACTTGGTATTGGCCTCTTGTAACCTCTTGTACAGTAGAACTCAGACTGGGAGAGAGAGGCAGCTATGAGCCAGTCAGGTGTTCTGTAGTGCACATGTGCTGACAAGGAACATTCTGATAGGAGGAAACCTCATAGGAATGAGACTGCTCTTTCTCTGACTGTAATACTTTCTGGGTCACTGACCTGAAATCAAAGTAAGTACCTGTGTCTATGGGCTTTGATGGACAAATGCAGCGTGCTTTTAATATCCGTTTGAGACGCATCTGAGATAATTCCGAATTCATTGCATGATCGTAAAAGATCTAAAGGGAGCGGTTTGTGTTCCCCCCATTACAAGAACCTGTCCTTTGTGTTGGAGCGGCCTCATCAAAGAAGATAATCTTATAAATATGTTATTATTAACACAAAATAGAACTTCTAAAATTGTCTCCCTGGAACGCCATCCAAAGCAATTTTGGTAACAGTTGGGAATTGCTGTCTTTGTTCTTGTCCCAGTGACCACTGTTGGGGATGCGATGTAGTTTATGTAATATCACAGACTACTGACTTCAAAGGAACCGCTTAAGATAAGCAAACAGTAAAAGTTGATATAAATGAGTAAACATTATTGATTTTTTTTCAGCTAACACAATTTTGCTGACAAGATGAAGGGGGGGGGGGGGGGTTATGTAGTCC
>BLSH010160854.1:609024-629239 GCA_018402905.1 Glandirana rugosa | reverse complement strand
GGGACACAGGTGGGGTCAGTTTGCAGCCAGGGACACAGGTGGGGTCAGTTTGCAGCCAGTGACACAGGTGGGGGCAGTTTGCAGCCAGTGACACAGGTGGGGGCAGTTTGCAGCCAGTGACACAGGTGGGGGCAGTTTGCAGCCAGGGACACAGGTGGGGGCAGTTTGCAGCCAGGGACACAGGTGGGGGCAGTTTGCAGCCAGGGACACAGGTGGGGGCAGTTTGCAGCCAGGGACACAGGTGGGGGCATTTTGCAGCCAGTGACACAGGTGGGGGCATTTTGCAGCCAGTGACACAGGTGGGGGCAGTTTGCAGCCAGTGACACAGGTGACACAGGTGGGGCAGTTTGCAGCTGTCCCCCCCTCGTCGGTCCCCGGGCGGTCATGGTCTCTGTGGGAGCGGAAGTCACCTCCGCTGCCACAGTGGCCCGCCCCCGGCCCCGCATCCAATCACCCTATGCATGGCCGCAGGAACAAGTGCACATGCATAGGCTTTAATGGCCGACCAATAGGCTCACTACTTGGCTGTCATGTGACAGCCAAGGAGCCGAAAAGAAAAAAAAAAAAAAAGAAAGTCAATGTATCGGCGCCACCTGTAGGTGGGCGGGGTTGACTTTTTTTTTTTCTTTTTTTCTTTCGTCTTTTGCCGGCGGGGAGGCGGCGCCCCTCCCACACCAGCCGCCGCTGGTATGCGGGGGGGCGGGGGGTACAGAGATGTGCTGGGGGTTGGAGGTGCACATCAAGTGGGTACAGAGCACATATGTGTTTGGCCCCTTTCACACTGGACCGATTTGGGCCCGCCTGTCAGTTTTTATGCGGACCCGATCGGTCCATCTATAGCTCTCTATGGAGCGGTGGGTGTAAAACTGACCCACCCGTTGCTATCCTATCAGCATTTTAAGACATTTTAGACAAATGTGCACTTCAAACTTGTGGCAACAGTTTGGGGGTGGTCACTTTCTTCCCATCAAGAGTGTACCCCTGTGCACAAAGTTCCATTTAGACATGGTTTGCAACATACTTGTATGGTATGTGAGCCAGGTCTTTATCCAACAACAGTACTTGATCTCACAAATGCTCTTTCAACTGAATTGGGCACACATTACCATTTCCACAGACACAAAGGGGTTGATTTACTAAAACTGGTGTATGGAAAATCTGGTGCAGTTCTGCATAGAAACCAATCAGCTTCCAGGGTTAAGGGTCCTTTCGCACAGGCTTGTCCGTTTTCACAGACTCTGCTTGCTCAGCAGGGATCGATCATTTGATCCCCGCTGAGTCGGCGGATGACAGATCCGTCTCTGCTCACTGTGCAGAGATGGATCTGTCAGAGCCCCCCTGTCCTTTATGGGGGATCAGATAAAATGAATCCGTCTGTCCGTTTTCATCTAATCCGCCAGACAGATGGAAAATAGTGTTTCCATCCTTCTGAATTGAGCGGATTGGATAGCGGCGGACGTCAGTGGCTATGTCACCACTGACATCCGTCACTCCATAGAGGTGCATGGAGCATCCGTTCAGGTCCACCTGAAAAACAGACAGGTGGACCTGAACGGCCCGCATGTGTGAAAGGGGCCTTATTGCAAAAGCTTACTTGAACAAGCTGAAGTTAGAAGATTATTGGATACCATACACAGCTGCACCAGATTTTGCACTCTCCAGTTTTAGTAAATTAACCCCAAAGTCTTTTAAAAGTAAAAGTGTTCCCAGAAGCATGTTGACTGTTATAGCTGCAAGGTAAGGGGGCAACTTCATATTAATGCCAAATAATTTGGAATATTATGTACTTCTATATGTTTGATGGTCAGGTGTCTACAAAATTTTGCTATACAAGCATAAATCCAAGCTTTAATGTCTGTGAATCATCTTTTCACCCCAGACGTACTGACCCATCGCTTATACTGGGTAGACTCAAAGCTCCATACTCTATCCAGCGTGGACTTCAATGGAGCCAACAGGAAACTATTGATTTTCTCTGAAGACAAACTGAGTCACCCCTTTGGCCTGGCAGTGTTTGAGGTAAGTTGGGAGACTGTATAAAGTTTTTGGATGGCAGCACTTTTAAGGCACCACATAGTTACAACTATAACCAATTTTATTTACATAAAAAACATGTATATAAGAACATTCAAAGATAAATATACTGAGACTCATTTCCTGGACTCAGTGTTCTGCTTCCGCAGAAGCTAAGAGGGCCAGGTCACTATAGAAACCTCAAATATGATTTATTAAAAATTTTCAATAATTGTATCATAATAAAGATTTATCACACAATGCCCAGGGGCACCCCTCATCTATATGTAGAGATGGAGAGCAGTGGTGTAGGTTTACTGGCCATAACCTGGGTGTGGGCCAATTGAAAAAGGAAAGGGCTACACACACACCAAAGAACACTGCAGGCACACACGATAATCCCAAGTATTAATAAAGTCCAGTGGTGGTAAAGTCTGCTTTGTGATTTTTACCTACAGGTTACACCTACAATAAGGTTTACCTGTAGGTAAAATGAATATGCCTTAGCGTGCACCATTTTGGAGATATTCACACTGGATGCAGCCAGTGACATTACTAGCACATGTGCTCTGAGGGTCCGGAGCTCCATGCCGAAGCCCAGGGCTCGATGTCATAGCGGCTCCGGCAACTCGTACAGCCGGAGCATGCAAACCCAGGAGGAAGACCGGGTGAAGATGGAAGCCCTGTCAGCGGTGATAGCACGCCACTGGAGGGCTTCGTTCTAAGGCAAGTGTTTCATATGCATATTCATATTTCGATGCATACTAGCACATTATGCAATTGCTTTACAGGAGTAAGTTTTTTTGGGTCTTTTTATCACTGCCGCAGTTTACAACAGCTTTAATGGATAAAAAATAAATTTGGGAATGAAGCATATGTACACCCTCATATATTATCATTTAGTGTTAGAATAATTCCAATGATGCTACTGCTTATATGAGCATGTCTTCACTATAGGAGCAGATGTTTCAGACATAAGGTGAGTTGGAGATGCAGAATGCTAGCAGATTATAGTGAGGAATGCAAGTTCAATCAAAACTTTTTTTTTTTTTCTTTTTTTTTTTTAAATGGTGAGAAAGGATTGTCCGATTTAGTTTTTACTGCTATTTGGGGATCCACTAAAAGTTGGAACCTCTGTCAACTTTTTATTGCTCCCTGTTCATATTGCAGATTTTCCCCCACTTCCTGTCCTGTGAAATCATTGTTAAAGTTACAATAATTGTAGGTAATCGAACAACCCCGGAGAGCAGTAAAAAACCCAACATGGAATCTAAAATCCCATTCACATTGCCATATGGAAACTAGTATGCAGGTTTTGCCTGCAGAAGCGGGCAGCTAGATTGCTTAAAAAGTGCTCTGAGCAACGTTTACATAGGCACAGTGTCAGTGACCTCTATTGGCCGCCACCACTGCTCAGCTACTTGCTAGAATGCCAGTTCTCAATACTTGCAGCACATAATGCCAGGGCCAGTCAATTTGTACACAGGCCACTGGCCATCAGAGCAGGCCGGGTGGGGAGCTGCAACACCCTAGAAACATACTGCCTCTGCCCCCCAAATGTCCATTTATGCAGCAAGGAGGAGAGTATGGCAAAGGAGGACATCTGAGGGCCATGGATTGTAGTTGGGCTGCAAGGAAATATATCCAGGTGTTGGGAGCCTCTAGACACCCCTGGTCCTTTGGGGTACTGCAGAAACTCAAATTTAATTCCAGGGGTCTTTTTTCTCTAAATCAGGTTCCTAAAGGCTGCATTAAATTTCTTAAATTATTTAAAGGAGATCCAGCAGGGTGAGTTGTGTAAAAGGTACAATCGCTGCGGCATCCAAATCATTTTTAGGAGATTGGTCCAGCCAGTAACCGATGAGGGCAATTTAAACCACGTTGAGCACTGAGCGTGGAATGTTGATAATAGTGGGAGCAGGTTAAGGGGAACATATTTATAGATTTGAGCTGAAATGGTCACCCCAAGATATCAGAATTGTGAGGCAATTTCAAATTGTGGCCGTGTAGGTGGCCGTATGTCCATTTATGCATGTCAAAATGTCATAATAATGACATGGAGAACAGTACACTTCACCACTTCAACTTGAATGTGAGCCTGATGGGGATCTGATTGCCACAAGAACTGCTGTGTAATCAAGCAGCCCAAGCTCCTAACATGCAGTGCCATGATGAATGACGCATTCAGGGCCGACATATGAATATCAATTGTGTGTAATCCGCTGCGGTACTTCAGATTCCAGTTTCATCAGCTACTAAAGAAAATTGGCACCAGGGACTCAAAATACTTTAACTGGTTTTGCCTTTTTATTTTATTTTTTTTATACAATGGTGCATCATGCAAAAACCTCATTTCATAATGAAGAAGCTGTGTGTTGGGTCTGAAGTGACCCTTTTTCAAACTGGAGTTAAAGTGTAAAGTAGAAATCTTTCAAATGAAGCAGAGCATTAAATTGTATACAGTATAACCCCTCCACAGTTGCCACATTTTTTTAAACCTATCCCATGTACTTGAGTGTAGGAGGTAATAGACCACGAAGGTCTATACGAAATATGGGAATGTTTAAGGTGCAGATATGAAATGAAACTGAAAAACCAAAAAATAAAATCAATTACATTTAATAGTAATCAATTAAAAGATGATCAACAATATCGTAATTCATAAAACCATGAATGATACATGCTGGTTATACGTAAGGTCATTTCTAAGTACAAAGGTTACATTGGTGCAGGAAGAGGATGTCCCAACATGTTTCGCCATGTTTCCAGCTTCTTCAGGGGACAGATGGTATATTACCAATCGGTTCTGCACATAGGCCACAGCGTCACCAGAGATGGACCAAGGCACCAGGCTGTGGTGCACCACAGCAAGGTACAAAGTTGATGACCCAATAGACCAGGAGCCAAAGTGCCACACACGTCTAGGCACGAAAACACAAAGTGTCAGTATGCGACCAGCAAGGCTGGGTAATATACCATCTGTCCCCTGAAGAAGCTGGAAACACAGCGAAACATGTGGGACATCCTCTTCCTGCACCAATGTAACCTTCATATTTAGAAATGACGACCTTCCCATATTTCGTATAGACCTTTGTGGTCTATTACCTCCTACACTCAAATTTTTGGGGAATGAGGTGCAATTGACTTATATTTGCCCTCCAGAGGTCTCCCTGTCTATATCCCATGTACTTATTTAGGTTTATATCATTTACTCTTCATATGCTTTTTGTCGTGCATTGATTCCCCCCCCCCCCCACCTCTTGGTTATTGTTCTCCACAGGACAAGGTTTTCTGGACAGATCTGGAGAATGAAGCAATCTTCAGTGCAAACAGACTTACAGGAAAAGACATTTATGTCTTAGCAGAGAATCTCAACAATCCTCATGATATTGTCATCGTTCATCAGCTCAAACAGCCCAAAGGTACAGGACCAATCAAAACAGCCAAAACCGCACACCTGTTTTAATACTGCCACTTTGCTAACTTTGGGAAACCAACACTGGGGGCTATCAAGGGGGATAGTTTGAAGGCCTAAACACAGGTTGAGTCTTACAAAGAGATGCACCATGGCCGTCTGCATATAATAGATGCAGTCTTCTATTACTAGTCAGTTGCAAATTATGGATAATTATAAGTCTTGAAGAAAAAAGACCACCGCCACATCCCAAAAATGGAACCATAGAATTACAAAAAGGGGCCCTTAATACTATATACGGCACTTTAATGGCTGTGTAATTAGGAGTGAAGTAGCATAATAAAGTTACAACAAATTGTATTACATATACACATTAAAAGAGCTCATGAGTCATAAATGACCACTACAGATAATTACAACCATAAAATACAGTCATCATAAAACACCAAACAGAAATTGAAAAACTAAGGCCTCTTGCACACTGCAGCTTGAAAAAGCTCAGTACAGCTTCTTTTTTTTTTTTTTTTTTTACTGAGCTAAAATACAGCCCATTAATTGTAAACAAGTGCCGGGCATTCTTCAGTAAAAAAATAGAAAAATCTGCTTTCTTGGTCAGTAATTTACGCTTCATGTCCATTTACATATTGTGCAAAACAAGGACGCGAAAGTAAGTTTGTGTGAAAATGTGAAAATGCATATACACGAACATTCTGCAAAGTAGATGCTCAAACGGGAGTATCGTGGGCAGGAGGCCTAAAAGTAGTTGATGCTCATCGTATTAAGCAGTTTATTCTGATGCATTTTGCAGGCCATTGCTGCTTGATCAGGGAAACCACACAGACATTTGGAGAAATTATTTAACAGTACATTACAATACCACTCATTACATTGTACATATGGGTATCTCCATTGATGTAACAGGAAAGCTTACCATCTAAAAATTTTTGACAAACTTGCGTAATTGCTGCAATCCAAGGCGACGGCCCACATACAGCACACCAACCAACCCCCACCAAGAAGAACAGGGGGCGACACTACAGGCATCGGACCACCCAGAGGGGAAACAGAAGCCCTGACCGGCCACATCACAGCAACTGCAAAAAATGGAATATCTCTTAATTAAACCTAAAACCACTCAATTTACCTCGGAATAGACCACTTTTACAACAAAAAAACTGCCTATGCAGATAAGGGGCGTCTGTAGGTAAGAACAAACTCTGCAGCTCTGAAAAAAGTTGAATAATGTCATTGCTAAAGGGGTAGGACTCCTGAAGTGTGACTGGAATACTGCCAGGACATTGCTAAGATGTTGCCAAGTGAGGCTTAGTCCTTACTGCTCACCTCCAACAGGAGTGAGCTTCTTCTCTGATTCAACCCCCCCCCCATGCTTTCTCTCCCCTGATCCAGAAGCTCTGAGCTGAGTGTATGAGAGCTCACTCCTGTGATGGTGAGGGTGAGCAGTAATGACTAGGTCTCACTTAGCAACGTCCTAACTGCGTATTACAGTCAGGCTTCATGAGGTAAGTAAAAGGCCTACACCTATAGCAAGGGTGGGATTGAACTTTAATCAGAGCTGCACAGTTTGTTTTATTTACAGGTGCCCCTGATCTGCATAGGCAGTTTTTTGGTAAAGGTAAACTAACCCTTTAATAATTTCGGAATATACAGAGTAATAAAATATGATTTCTGATTGTTTGGTAAGATATACTGCAGTTTCACATTGCTCTGTGGTTGAATATACAAAAGGCTACATAATATGTGTGTTTATTTCAGGTACTTATATAGCGCTGTCAATTTACGCAGCGCTTTACATATACATTGTACATTCACATCAGTCCCTACCCTCAAGGAGCTTACAATCTAAGGTCCCTAACTCACATTCATACACATACTAGGGCCAATTTAGACAGGATCCAATTAACCTACCAGCATGTCTACGGAGTGTGGGAGAAAACCGGAGTACCCGGAGGAAACCCACGCAGGCACAGGGAAAACATGCAAACTCCGGACAGGAAGTGTTGTGGTTGGGATTCGAACCAGCGACCATTTTGCTGCCAGGGGAAAGTGCTATCCACTACACCACTGTGCCGCCCTTAATGTATAACCTTATACAACCATACATATGGTTATAACCATAATGTATAAGCTTGTGGTAAACGTTTCAGTCTCTGCATATATTCACCTCTTAGCCATTGCTCACATTGCTGTTCACTTATCCAGTTTTTTGGTAGCAGTAGGGTACTTCATTCTGTAAAATGTAAGGTTTGAGTGGTCAATGAGAAAGGAGTAGCCTGTTCAGGAAACCATTGTAATCTTGAGAACCTCTGCTCACACCTCTCGATCCCCTGGGTTTGAGAGAAACATTGATTGCCCAAACTAGAACGATTGTAATTGTAAATCCAGGATAAGGTTGATGTTAAGGGTGTCAGTTGAGTGCACAAAATGAATGCTTGGCCAAAGCAATTGTGTGACGTTTAGATCCCCTGGCTGTAATTTTTTGTCTAAATCTTAAATGAAGTGATCTCAATATCTAAAGGTCTTTTTATTTTTACTGGTAGTCACGTGGTGGACATCACAATACCAAACGATCTTGCTGCTCCACAAATGCAGCTTATATCTGCAAGGCAATGATTGTGATACCTGAAAGATCAAATCTTGACCTTCTTTATTCCAAATAAAATAATATAGTCAGCTATCTTTACTGTCTTCTGGAGATATCAGTTCCCTTTGTTGTTACAAGTCAAGTGACATGTTTGTGTAAATTTCCTCTTTTCTATGATTGCTCACATGACATTTTGCTAATTATAAGCATTTTTTCCTAGCTATAAATGCCTGTAACCAGGGACCTCTTCCAAATGGTGGATGTGAATACCTGTGCTTGGCAGCACCGCAGATATCCGTCCACTCCCCCAAATACACCTGCGCCTGTGCCGATGGGGTAGAGTTGGGACCAGACATGAGGAGCTGTGGGAAAGGTAATTTGAGAGGATGGAAGCACAAGGATTAAATATAAAATGGATAAATGGATAATTAAGGAACATGTAATCACTGATTACCTGGGAAAGGAAGAGAACACTGGCTTTTTTAAAGAATAGGTACACCCTAAATATAACTTTCCAAATTCAGCCCCATCTTCAAAACATTTCTAAATGGAACCACATGCTAGACATCCAAAAAAAAAAGGCCAAGATTACAGAGCCGGGCCTTTCCAGGGACAGCGCAGTTTCTTTTCCAGCAGTGTCTTCAACCCGCTTTAAAGGATAAGTTCACTTTTCGTAACATGTTGTATGTTACACCCATATTCAGGGTGTAACATGTTACGAATGGACCGGCCCTGCAACTCCCTGTGATAGCTAGTGTGTTTCTTCTCCGTCCCTGCTAGCTGTCACAATTAAAAAAAAAAAAATGTGGCCGAGCAGGGCTCCGCTAGCACGGGCACGCCACTGATTGACAGGGCTCGGTGCATGAAAAATTACAAGGTCTGGCAGGCTTTGTGGCTGTTGGCTTGCAGTTTTCAATGAACTACCACAAGGCTGTCAGATTGTATCTGCATACCCCTATGGGATGTGCGGGCACAGGGCTGGTGCAAGGATTTTTGACACCCTAGGCGAAACCTAATTTTGCCACCCCCTTGGCTCCACCCCTGACTCCACCCCCTTTCCCTACCCAGCCTGATCAGTGCCAATAAAATGCAGCTCGATCAGCACCAATCAAATGCAGCCTCACTAGCGCCCATGAAATACAGCTTCACCAGCGCCAATCAATACAGCCTCACATGTGCCCATCAAATACAGCTTCACCTGTGCCCATCAAATACAGCTTCACTGGTGCCCATCAAATACAGCTTCACCTGTGCCCATCAAATACAGCCTCACGGGGGTTGGGGGTGGGGGGGGTGGGGGTTATTTGGCAGATCAGTCCCTATTTCTATATACATTTGCAAATGGCACGTGATAATACAATCCCATTATCTCAGTCAGAATGTGTCAGTTTTTACATGAACCAATGCAGAGCAGCCAGTGACAGATCAACAGTGGCCAGGCGCCCCTAGGCAGCAGTGCGCCCTAGGCGGCCGCCTACTTCGCCTAGTGGTAGAGCCAGCCCTGTGCGGGCACACGGAGTCACTAGCCGGTAAGAATAATCAAGTGCAGCGCTAATATAACAAGTGGTAAAACTGTACATAAGAAAGTCCTCATTCAATCTGTATAAAGCAATAAAGTGCTGGTGCAATGACATGATATCCTAGTGATAAAGTTCATAAGAATTTCTTCTGTGCAAAGAGATATGAAAAGAGTTCCATTTCCAGAGGATATCAGATAAAGAAGATGTGTTATTGGAAAACAGCCACCAAATGATAATCCTTCACCAGTGAGGATGGGAGCTTACCGGAAGACCAGTGACACTCCTTCTCAGGAGTGTCGGAAATCGCTTAGAGGGATCCCAGATCCGCCAGAGTGCATCTCAGATGTCCACTGATGGCTCTCATGTTAGTAGCACCTTCCCTCTCTGTCCACAATCTCCGTATCTCCTCCCCAGTGGGTGATAAGGTGGTATGAGATGTAGAAAAAACATAAGGAGACTCCACTAGTGTAATAAGTCTCAACTTGTGTCTATTAAAATAATAAACAAGTATAGCATGCAAGCGCCAACCATACCATAAAATTAAATTAAAATGTGCATGCACAACGGCGTGTGCGTCACGACCCAAAAATCGTTGTCTAACCAGACATCATCAGGGGAATGCCCACACTCGAATGTCGCAATCTTATATAGCCCATCTGGAGGGAGAAAGAGGCTCCACTAACAAAGTCAATTATTTTTACTAGCTTGTTTAACTCTCTGTGTGGGTTACTAGCTGCTTATTTGTTTACATCATATTTATATAACTTTATCACAAGTGTGAATATTCACGTTTATCACTGTTTGATACACTAGCAGATCTGCTGGAGACCTGCATGGCAGATGGCAGATCACTGGTGCAATGCTCTACAGGCTGCTTTGCAGGTAAAAAAATTAGCATTTATTATATTTTTTTCCCAAAAAAGTGAACTTATCCTTTAAAATGAGAAATTGCACACATACCTTGAGCCCAACCATAAAATGTAATGGCCGTCCCCTGTCTTTTTAGCTTGGTCGGATTTTAAAACAAACAAGGAGCTGAGGGAAAGGATGGAGCTGACACTGAGCAGGCCACGCCAGGCACTGTAAACTTTCCAGATATTTCTGGTATTGGTGCCACGGCAGGGACTGAAACTGGAAAGTTATATGAAAGCGGAACTAATCCCATCAATTTAACAGTTTCAAAAAGCAGTTGCACTCCCGGCATGCCTGGAAAGCTATCTGTCACATTTGCTTGAGCCCTTAACAAAACTGTCAAACCATCAAATGGCTGGTGTCACTGATCACATGTGCAGCACCATGGCAGTTGCAGATCAAACGGAAGCCAAGAGGGCAGCTTCCTTGGCTGAAAAGGATAGGTGGGGTTTAGCTCAGTTTTAAAGCTGCAGCAATCTTTTTACCATAGGGTGTTCAGTAAAGACTGACAGCAGTAAACTGTATTGGGCAATCTCTGATCAACTTACTACACTGCATGTACTACAAAATGAAAAGGGTGGTTTCTGTGGGCTTGGGATTTTTATTGCTTTTATTTCATTAAAGCAGAATTAAAGGCAAAACTTTTTTTTTTTTTATTGAATAGAATAAGGGAGTGTTTTTATAACCCCTGTCATTGGAGAGATTTTCCTTTACATCCTATCGCTTAGCCAAAACAGGAAGCGAGGTGAAATCCCTCCAAAGTGAGGGAATCCAGTGTCCCTATTGGAAGATTTCCCCTCTATTGCTGTTGTGGTGACTACCCAAATTTGGGATTTTTTTCTCATTTTAATTCTTGGTGATAATAGTAAGCAGGACAAAGAGAGAGGATAAATTATTTTAAGTGGGGCACAGACCGCAATAAAAATCTGTCAGATGTTCTAAAATTCTTCTCAAATCCAAAACGAACACAAAATGTTCCCCACCTCCTCCAAATTTCTATGTTTTTGCTGCTGTGATCCGACTTCCTGTTAGAGAGTGGCTAGATTTGTTCTCATGGTCCCAATTTATGTAGGAACTTAGCCACCCTCTCATAGCTTGCTTACTCCTGAGATGAACTTTGGACTATGGTCCCTAGTCCATCTTAGACGTAAGCAAAATTTGGGTGAGTGCATACAGTGGGACCATGGAGAATGAATGTAGCCACTCTCTAACAGGAAGTCAGATCACAGCAGCAAAGCAAAGGAATTTAGAGGAGGCTGAGAGCAATAAAAGGTACAATTTTAAACTAAGAATACATACTGAAATCGATTTTTTTCTTAAACCAGAGTTTAGTGTCATGCAAGTTACTAAATTGTGTTAAATAGTTTTTTTTTCTTTTTTTTTAAGTTTCAGATAGAGTGGGGAAGGGTTAGGTCTCTTTTATTGTTTGTGTCCCCTTAGTGGACAGCCTGTCCTGGTGACACCCATGGTACTGTTGTGAACTGAGCTTCCTGTTTCCTTTTTCTAAATTGCGTACTCCATATATTCCTATAGAGCAGTGATGGTGAACCTTGGCACCCCAGATGTTTCGGAACTACATTTCCCATGATGCTCATCAAGCACTCTGCAGTGTAATTGAACATCATGGCAAATGTTGTTCCAAAACATCTGGGGTGCCAAGGTTCGCCAACACTGCTATAGAGCATCTACTAGAGTGCTAGTTTCATTGTCATCAATGCCCAAAGGAATATATGAAGAATGCACTTAAAAGGGAGACTAGGAAGTGCAGATTGTGGCAATGCCCTGTTTATTGTGACAAGAAGTGAGGGGAAATCTCCCCATCAGGGGCACAAACCATATTAAAAAGCTAACAGAAGGCCTAATCACTCTTTCATGTGTAAAGTTTCTGGAAGAACAGTCACGGTTTTTGCCCATGATTTTTTTTTAGCTAATAAAAGGTAGGATTGGACTGATCGCCATGGGAAAGGAACACAAATGCTTTCCTTTTAGACGCAATAACATAGAAGAAAACGAATAACTGATAAAGAGTGAGTAAAAAACATACAGGGGGTTAATGTACTAAAACTGGAGAGTGCAAAATTGGAAGTAGCTGTACATGGTATCCAATCAGCTTCTAACTTCAGCTTGTTCAATTAAGCTTTGACCCAAAAAAAAAACTGGAAGCTGCTTGGTTTCTATGCAGACACACCAGATTTTGCACACTCCAGTTTTAGTAAATAAACCCCACAGTATATATCCTAACTTTTTTATACCACTCTACAAAATATAATTGATATCACATGTACTATTATGGGAATGGCCTATGTGGGAGGCTGGGTGTTTGGCCCACTAGCAAAGAATCCTAGACTAGAGCATTGGTTCTCAACCTCAGTCCTCAAGTACCCCCAACGGGCCATGTTTTGGGAACTTCCCTTAGATAAAATAGCTCTTATCAATACCATGTCATTGATATTGATTTAAAGCAGCTGTGCAAAGTAAAGGAAAACCTGAAAACTTGGCCTGGAGGGGGGGGGGGTACTTGAGGACTGAGGTTGAGAACCACTGAACTAGAGGAACTATTGCAAGAAGCATGGATGATGAGGAGGTGGAAATGGCATTTTCATTATTATTTCAGCTCTTGTTTGCTTTTATGTTTGTTCCATTACAGCAACTACTACAAGTGTAGCAACCACTATACCAACACTTACTACTGACTCACCCACCACCGATGTGCCCACTACACCTGCCCCAGAAATTAAAACAAGACCGTCCACTACGATCACCACCTCTGTTGAGATAAAACAGAATCATTCCAGCACTACTGAGAACTTCCAAACTACCTCTTCTTTTGGCCACAAGGAGATTAAGGTGCTAACTACTGATAACAGCAGCGTCTACCAACACTGTAAGTGCTGTCACATCCTGTTTAATTGTAGAGGTTATTGTGAAGCAATGATTGAAATGAGATACTGAAAAAATGTTGAATAGTATTATAGTTGCTTTTTAAGCCTTAGATCTTAGGCTTCATGCTCACAGGACTTTAAAAAGCATCCAAAAAACGTCAGTAGCTTATCAGTGATTTCTTTCAGCTTTTACCAGGGTTATATTACCGGCGTTTTTGCACGTTTTTTTTTTGTGTTTTTAACCAGTACAGAACCGCGCTATAGCCGAAAGACAGCTACAGCGCGGCTCTGAAAATCCGGGAGGACGTCCATGGACATCCTGCCTCGTGCGCGCTCCCCGCGTGCACTCGCAGCCTACGGCGGCGCGCTCTCGCTGCCGCTACACGCTGCGTGGGCGTGCCCGCAGGTCGGGCGGACTCAATGTCCGCCCGAGACCCGCCGATCACTTGTAGCAGCCTCAGAACGGGGAACCGCCAATGTAAACACGGCGGTTCTCCGTTCTGTGTATGGGACATGACAGATCTACTGATCCCTGTCACTGGGATCAGTTAGATCTGTTATGTCCCGACCAGCCCATCCCCCCCACAGTTAGAACACACCCAGGGAACATTGTTAACCCCTTCACTGCCCCCTGCAGGTTAACCCCTTCACTGCCAATGACATTTATACAGTAATCAGTGGACATTTCAATTTCTGATCGCTGTACAAATGTCATTGGTCCCAAAAATGTGTCAAAAACGTCCGACATGTCCGCTGCAATATCGCAGTCCCGATAAAAATCGCAGATCGCCGCCATTACTAGTAAAAAAAAAAAAATTGTAAAAACGCCATAAATCTATTCCCATAGTTTGTAGACGCAATTGCTTTTGCGCAAACCAATCAAAATACGCCGATTGTGATTTTTTTTTTTACCAAAAATATGTAGAATATATATCGGCCAAAACTGATGAATAATTTTCTTTTTTATATTTTTTTTTGGATATTTATTATAGCAAAAAAGTAAAAAATATTGTTCTTTTTTCAAAATCATCACTCTTTGTTTGTTTATAGCGCAAAAAATAAAAACTGCAGAGGTGATCAAATACCACCAAAAGAAAGCTCTATTTGTGGGAAAAAAATGATAAAAATTTTGTTCGGGTACAACGCCGCACGACCGCGCTCATTCAAAATGCGACAGCGCTGAAAGCCTAAAATTGGTCTGGGCAGGAGGGGGGTTTAAGTGCCCGGTAAGGAAGTGGTTAAAGGGCCAGCGGGGGTTTTTTTTTTTTTTTTTCTTCAATTGATCTAAACGTCCAAAAACATTGAGATCAACGTTTTTGAGCATTTTTGAGCGTTTGAACATTTTTACAGCTGAAAAACGTCTCTCAGAACCCTCAGGTCTTGGGGTTTTTTTACAGCTCAAAAACGTCACTGCTAAAAACGGTTGATAACAGATTATGTGTGCGTGAACACACAGGATAACATGGTGGAGGGTTTATTGACTGTAGAAAAAAACATCTGCAGCTAAAAACAGCAGCTGAAAAACAGTCAAAAAACGTCCTGTGTGCATGAGGCCTTAAAGTGACCCTATCACCAGGGGTTCGCTTATAAAAGAAGCCCATCTATACTCTACCCATGTCTTGCCGTTGCTTCCCATTGGGTCTAATATCTGCTCCAGTGAGTAAAAAAAAATATAAATGGCTGCGCTACCCTCTTAAAAAAATAAATACCCTAAATCAACAAGACACAGCTGCAAAATATAAAGTGTGAATTCTTCACTGGATGTCATTATTAATATACATATATTGCACTCATGTATTAACTCCTCATATAAAGGTGCCTTTAAGCAAACATCACCATCACTGTATATATATGTCTTATGCACAAAAAATAAAACAAATATAATAAAATTAACTGTTGAAAAAGGTGTATATGCATATAGTAAATAATAGTCCAAAGTTCCATCCACTGTAGTGATACCAGTGCAACAGAAGCGTGTAGCTTTTATCTATAAATCGTGTCTTGAACAATAGCAACAATCCACCACACCACCAATCTTGTGAAAAAAATCCTCCACCAATCAGGATGTGCCCCTTACCAGAGCCCCTGGACCCCCTATTACAGGGGGTCAGGGAACACTTGTGTGGATTATCTGGCTTCCACTCAGCCACAGGTGTTTTTTTTGCTGTTCTGTTAGTGTAAACCTCGCCCTGGCAGGATCAGGACATAATGAAAGAGTTTTGTTTAGAACAGCAACAAAAAACATATCGTAAAATCAACACTCATATACAAAAGTGCAGTGTTAGCAGCGCTTTGATAAAATGTGAGGGTGAACGAATATTAAAAATAAAGTGCCAGGGCTGAGAAAAAATGCCAGTACTGGAAATAAAGTTCTTGAGAAGTGCAAATAATCTTCTATGAAAAACCTCCACCTCTGTTCACCACGTGCGGGGGGAAATTACAATTGGAGGCTCACCAGAATTATGGATAAAAAACGCCTTTGAATACATCCATAGGGAACTCAGCATAGGACCATCACACAAAGATTGTATGTCTCCAACTCAGCCAGCTCAGCAGAAGGATTCAAGCCAGCCTGTGCATAATCACAATCACGTCCAGAGGGTTCCTTTGCGGCAAAGGAACCCTCTGGACGTGATTGTGATTATGCACAGGCTGGCTTGAATCCTTCTGCTGAGCTGGCTGAGTTGGAGACATACAATCTTTGTGTGATGGTCCTATGCTGAGTTCCCTATGGATGTATTCAAAGGCGTTTTTTTATCCATAATTCTGGTGAGCCTCCAATTGTAATTTCCCCCCGCACGTGGTGAACAGAGGTGGAGGTTTTTCATAGAAGATTATTTGCACTTCTCAAGAACTTTATTTCCAGCACTGGCATTTTTTCTCAGCCCTGGCACTTTATTTTTAATATTCGTTCACCCTCACATTTTATCAAAGCGCTGCTAACACTGCACTTTTGTATATGAGTGTTGATTTTATATTATTTGATTTTTTAAAGCAGCAGCTGTCAGATTATTATATAACATATTTATATTTTAATTTTATAGTACATTTGCACAACTGAGTTGTAATACCTTGAGTATTGATTGATTTATATAGCGCGGTATTTCACATAATTTATTCACAAAAAACATAACGTATTGGTGGCATGTCCGGGAGGCAACGCTGAGGATAATAACACCTGTGGCTGAGTGGAAGCCAGATATCCACACAAGTGTTCCCTGACCCCCCATAATAGGGGGTCCAGGGGCTCTGGTAAGGGGCACATCCTGATTTGTGGAGGATTTTTTCACAAGATTGGTGGTGTGGTGGATTGTTGCTATTGTTCAAGACACGATTTATAGATAAAATCTACACTCTTCTGTTGCACTGGTATCACTACAGCGGATGGAACTTTGGACTATTATTATATGCTTCTACACCTTTTTCAACTGTTAATTTTATTATATTTGTTTTATTTTTTGTGCACAAGACATATATATACAGTGATGGTGATGTTTGCTTAAAGGAACCTTCATATTAGGAGTTAATACACAAGCGCAATATATGTATATTACTATCTAATATCTGCTCCCCCAGCTGTATACAATGGTTCATCCTAATAGGTTGTATTTCCTGTAGTGACATATGACAAACAGCATGAACCACTATATGTGATGGGGGAGAGAGCTGGTATTCACACACCCATGATTGTACAATACCTGCAGTGGCTGGGGATCATTGAAGACATAGGTCATTATAAATAGGCTCCTTTACAATGCTGGTCTACTTTTATAAGTAACCCTGTAGTTATTAACTTTTATAGGTAATAACACCAGGGATTGATGGTCCCGAGAAAAAAACGTTTAACTCCAGAGGGGATCAGAAAGCTGTGTAACTACTGTATATGTGATGACGTCACTTTAACATTAAATGGTTGGAGATGCATTAGTTTTAGTAACAGCAAAATTGTTGTGGTACTTTTCAGCTCATGGAATTTGGGGTGACCAGAATTATCATTATTATTATACAGGATTTATATAGCGCCAACAGTTTGCTCAGCGCTTTACAATATTAGGGCAAACAGTACAGTTACAATACAATTCAATACAGGAGGAATCAGAGGACTCTGCTCGTTAGAGCTTACAATCTAAAAAGGAGGGTCAAGAGATACAAAAGGTAATAGCTGTGGGGGATGAGCTGATGGAGAAAATAAAAGTAAAGTTGTTAGGTGGAGGCAGGATAGGCTTCTCTGAAGAGAGAAATTTTCATGGATTGCCTAAAATTGGATAGAGTAGGAGATTGTCGGACAGATTAGGGTAGGGAGTTCTAAAGGATGGGAGAGGCTCGGGAGAAGACCCTGGAGGCCAGCATGGGAGGAGATGACAAGGGAAATAGAGCAGGAGGTCTTGGGAGGAACGAAGAGAAAGATTTGGTTGGTATTTTGAGAGGAGTAGTGGACGCTGAGCGGTTTGTAAGGTGGATGAGTCTGGCATGTAGCATTCATGATGGACTGAAGAGGGGATAGCCAGGGAGTGGATTAAGAGCACAGAATACATGGTACACATCTGTGACTTGATTTTAGTTGGTCCACAGAACATAGAACTTATATCCACTAGAGGTGTCCATGAAATGAAAAGGATAAGTCCGATAGTAGGCAGGGGAAAGCCCAGCACACTCAGTGCAGCTCAATAGCACTTCATGCCATAGATCCCTTGGGCTTCTGTGCAATCAGGGGTGGGAAAACAGCAACTGCAGAACTGCTCTGGGGTATAAAAAAAAAACACATGGAAAAATTATAATGATCTGAAACTTGTTTTATTTTTAAATAAAATCATGCATGTTCAGAAAATACTAGTACTTACATCTAATATAAAAGGCAATGACCAAATTACTTGGAGAGAAGTTGAGGCCATGTATTACAGCCTCAGGGGCCCCCTCCCTCACCAGACAGCAAAGGCAAGTAGTGGTGCCTCCAGTTTAAAAACAATGTTCGCTTATACATTGTGAACAAGACAGGTCCACTTTTAAAAGTACTGGTAGTCCCATTTTTAGATTTCAAAGGGTTTATTTCTTAGTGTTGGCAGAATCAATGCAGAATGAGCTGAGTGTGTCTCCAGGAAATGTAGCCGACCACAGGCAGGATCTTCCTGTTACATGTATGATGTACTGATGGAAAGTACCGTTGCTTGTGGGTTTTTACAAGTTCTGCAGCTGTATGTATTTCAAGTGCATCTTGCAAGTTCTTTACCACAATAATCCCTGCGCCAGCAATAATTATGACAAAGAACCTATAAATCACTAAATAAAAAAGAAATCAAAATTGTATAGAAAGTATGCAAAAAACTGTGTGTCACAAGCAACTCTACAACTCATAGTGTAAGTAACAAAATGTCCAAGGAGTACACCCAATCATGGATACAAATCCAAATCATATACAGACCACTCTGATATGAAGAAGTACTCCATTCAAAACCATAGCAGTATGTTGAAAATGGAGACGCTATTTCCTCTTAGTGGGCTTCAAACCGTTCCTACAACCAGTGGCAGCTGCTGCTCCATTTTTTTGGAGGGAGGACAGCAAACAAATTGCCCAACTCCCCCCCCCTCCCCCCCGTTCGGTAGGTCGACCCACTATTAGTCAAAACCTCCCAACCCCAGTCCCTAACCCCCCCCCCCCCCCCATCGCTTGTGCGTGTGTTCGTTCGTTCGCTTGCTCTCCAGCCCTGCACTTTTGGACTTAGGTCGCGGGCAGCTACAGCTCCTTTCTGCGTCTCCTCCTCCTTGGCGGCTTCATCCTGCACCTCCTCGGTGGCCAATATGGTCGCTTCTCCTGTTGGCCAATCGGGTCTTAAAACCCGCTTTCTGATTGCCCGGGAGGAGAAACCGAAAAACAATAGCTAATATTAATTTGCTATTGTCACACAACTGAGTGGGCTCGGGGTGCAGTGCTCTTTGCCCTGAGCCCACCCTTTTTTAAGCCAATTAGAGCCTAATGCTCTAATCATGTGCTTCAGAAAAAAAAAAAAAAGCCCCTATTGAAATCCATGTGTCTGGCGCTCTGCATGTAGATTAGGGGCCGTCGCATGGATTAGGAGGGCTGCACCCCTTATGGAGTGGCCGCCACTGCCCACATCCAACAGAAAAAAAGATGATTATAAAGGATAAAGTCACTTTAAAAAATAAAATAGTAAATGCAAATTGTTTTGCAGTGAAAAAATGTGCATTGTTTTTTTTTTATAGGAGCCTGCAGAGCTTGTAGTTAGTTGAGAACTACAAGCCGTCTGCTGAAGTGGGAGATGGGACTTGTAGTTCACGCATTTACAGATCTCTGTGAATGAAGGGCTTGGCTGTGTGGGTGGAGCTTCGCACAGCTGCACTGTTTTTAAATTGTGACAGCCTATCCCCCATCCACTGTCACAATGGAGAATCGAGGGGGGGGGGGTCAGTTTCTTTA
Organism: Glandirana rugosa; assembly: GCA_018402905.1. NCBI lineage: Eukaryota > Metazoa > Chordata > Amphibia > Anura > Ranidae > Glandirana > Glandirana rugosa. The sequence goes on along the minus strand of BLSH010160854.1, from coordinate 609,462 downwards.
GTAACATGTTACATGTTACTAAAGGTGAACTTATAATTTAACATACAGTACCCGCAGCTAATCGACCTAAAAGGTAATGCATCTAATACCTGAAATCCAAGTAGACTTGTATTGGTACCATTATGCTCAAAGGTCCTGTGGAGTCCAAGGGCACTGTCTGGCCAGAGCCCGAGACCTCTGCATAGGATTACATCAGTCTACAAGGGATATCCTATCACACCACAAATCTCTGGCAAATAATGCAGGAAGGACGAAGAGCCAGGAGAAAAGCACAGATATGAAAACACTGACACTTTAAACCTGCTCACCTTGTGTGGTGACCAAGAGACCCACAGTGAAATCCATTCACAATATGTTTACTCACGAGATCAGTCATATTTCTAAGTCCTGGAGCTATTACTGCAGAAGTCTGTCTTTTTTTTTTTTTTTTTTTTTTTT
>BLSH010160854.1:592493-603960 GCA_018402905.1 Glandirana rugosa | reverse complement strand
GGTATATACAGCAGGGTATACAGCATCACAGATTGGGTATATACAGCAGGGTATACAGCATCACAGCTGGGGTATATACAGCATCACCATATAAGGTATATACAGCATCACCATGCTATGCATGAATCTATCCATTTAGCATAGAGGGGGTGGCGAGGACAGAGGGGGATGGACGGGCCGTCACTGGGTAAGAAGGCAAGGAAAGAGGAAAGAAATTGGGAGGAGAGACTTGATATTCCCTCAGTTATCTTTGAGATAGATCGCTACATAGAATTCTTTTTTCTCTTGTAGATGGAAATGCAGATTCTGATCTCAGGTCCACACTGACAGCAGCAGTGATCGGTGTAGCTGTGCCTCTTGGTGAGTAATTCCTCCGTGAAATGTTTGAAACTGGTAGCTGTGCCGCTTTTTGGTTTTGGAAAGAGTACGGAATGGTTATCTGTGTTCTCACTAAAGAGGTCAAGCCTTTCTATTTGTCCTGGGATCATTGTCACCAGAACTGAAAGTGAGGGAAATACAACAAACTGGAACAGGACTAGAGATAGAATCTTGCAACAGGGAATGCTGAAGTATTTTGCTGACACTCATTAGAATTGAAAAAGTGGTTTGGACAAACATTTCCAAACACCGTAATATTGTGGCCCAAAAAAATATGAGTATACTATCCACAGAACTCCCCCAATAGAGTGCAGTCTAAATATGGGTGAAAACCTCAAGAAAAGGAGTCCACATTAAAAAGTTCATAAAATCCTGCATGTATTGATATGTTATTGCACTCTCGCTGGCAGCTTCACCTGAGACAGGAACAGGTCTCTGAAAGCACAGAAAGAGAACACAAGGTGACGCCAACTCAGTGTAGCATAAATAAATATTTTTTGGTACTAAACAGCCAATTGCAGACGCACATGACCATATAATCCAACTAACTCACCTGCAGCCATATGTAAAATGTTGAGGTCAATCAGTCTGGGAAACTTAATGTAGCTGCTAACAACATGCAGCCAGTGGATACATGGATAGAGAGCCGAGTCCAACGATTGCAAAAGTGAAGGGAAACCACCCTGGAGCATAGAAATGGATACATCATGCCTGGGTGGCCTATTGCAAAGGTAATGCATTTCTGAGCTCCATTGGCTCCTTTGTCAAACCAATGGCTAGCTAGATACTCTAGCTAGCCATTGGCTTGACAAAGGAGCCAATAGAGCTCTGAAATGCGTTACCATTACCATAGCAACAGGCCCACCCAGGCATGATGTCCTATCAGTTTCTGCACTCCAGGGTGGTTCCCTTCACTTCCGGGATCATTGGTCTCGGCCCTCCATTCAGCTATCCACTGGCTGCACGCTGTTAGCTGCTACATGCGGTTCCCCTGGCAGATTGGCCTCAAAGTATTACAGATGGCTGCAGATAAGCAAGTTGATTCTATTGTCATTTGAGTCTGCACTTGGCTGTTTAGTTCCAGTAAAATATTTATGCTACTCTTTGCTGTCGCCCCTTGTGTTCTCTGTCTAAACATTTCCAAACATCTTCAACATTACAATAAAAGTCCAGATGAATGTGACTACTACTAGATAAAAGGCATGCCAAGCATTTCCTCTGTGCATATCTATCCCCATCAGAGTAGAAAATATCTTTATTTCCTTATATACAAAAATGTGTAGAACCATTCCAAAGGTAACTCGTATTCCTCTCTGCATTCTGGATTCAAGATCCTGCATTCAAGGTTTGTTAAAAATTCCTGGGATGTTTTTCCATTTGGGAGGACTAGTTTATGGTTGAATATCTTTTTTAAATGTTTTCACTGTTATGTGAAATTTTAAACATATGCAAGATAAAAATAATTGTACAGTTATAGTGTGAAAAGATGACCGTTCATAGTGAATATCACAGATTATAATTGGGTGGCCTAATTTAGATGAGCAATATTTATTTTATTATTTAATACGCTTGCTTATATAGCGCCGTCAATTTACGTAGCGTTTTACATATACATCGTACATTCACATCAGTCCCTGCCCTCAAGGAGCTTACAATCTAAGGCCCCTAACTCACTTCATACATACACATACTCAGCCCAGTTTAGACTGGATCAGAGTTGACCCACCAGCATGTATTTGGTGTGTGGGAGGAAACCAGAATACCCGGAAGAAACCTACGCCAGGCACAGGGAGAACATCCAAACTCCAGGCAGGTAGTGCCATGATTTGAACTGATTACCCTGGTGCTGCGAGGCGGACGTGCTGACCACTTGGTCACTGTGCTGCCCATACAATTCATATCATTATTTGTACAGTATTTATTCACTAATGGTACCCTTCTCCAATAAAATTATTCATGGTTGGCCTGTCTCGTGTGAGAGTCCTTGCATATTTTCATTGGCTTACATTACCAAAACCGGTGTGTTTTGGTTTTTTTATAGAGTGATACTACGCTATGGGCAAAAAAACAAAGAAGGGGGTGAGCAGCCACACTACAACTTAACTTGTTTGTTAATAAGCACACTGTGAACCAAAAATATGGCGCTCAACCAAATTGTACAAAGTATATACCTTGGATACAATCAACAAAGATCATAATCATTGTAAAGTGCAAAATAGTGCAATTAGTGAAGTGTAATAAACATGATTGTAAAACAACTAATACTCCAAATAATGTGAAAAAATAATTGTGATATGTAACTCAATCTATATGAGAAAAAGGGGAAAAAGAAAATTTCATCCAAGTTCATCGAAAATGAAAATCATCAAAGTTCGACCGGGTGTAAGCCACACAAGGTATCAAACTATAGAGTTGGAGATATGAAATCTTGAGGAGAATCCAATCCCATTTAGATGAGAGGCTTGTTTTGTTTGTACTTTACCCTATATTTGGTCTTGTGCATGACCAAGAAGTTCCTTTTACTGTTTGTCTCTTTATGATTCACGTATATACATTGCAAAGGTTTTATGTCGGTGTGCTGACTTGTGTATAGGAGATTGGTCTTGCCATGCTGTACGTTTCATTGCATACCATAAATAAAGTATTTAAAAAAAAAAAAGATGAGAGGCTTACCAGAAGTAAGATATATTTGCGCCCAAATATTCTATAGGACTCCGGATATCCTGGAACCAGAAGGCATACGTCACACTATCCCAGGACGACTCAGGCCCAGGTTGGTATTACTTGTAAGACTAGCAGCCACTGGTTGATTAAAGGACTCCAGACACCACTCCATAATCCAATAAGGTTGATGGGGAAGGGGACATTCACCATCCAGGGTTGGCTCCTCACGGGTAGTCATAATGTTGAAGGTATAGATCCAAAAAAGGAGCTAAAAACCTCCTTGATGAGGTATATTTATTGGAAGGTAAGTAAAAAGCATAAAAATCAGCTGAAGTATAAAATTACAGACCCAGCATTTTGGGGTCGGCAGCTACTGACGCGTTTCGTCTTATCAGATGTCATCTAGGGGTTTTGGTTGGTGTGTTTTGGTTGTTTGTCTCTCATGGGGCTTGTTCACACCAGAATGTGATGCAGGAAACCCACGTTTTTCGCGCATTTCCCGCACCACGTTCCTGTGTAATTCAGGTGTGAACCAGACCTAAGTCCTTCTGTGGAATTTTTTTAAAAATCCACAGGTAACGGACCTACTGCTGGGTTTTCTGTAGTTTGACTTTGTTGTAGCAATGCACTTCTTCCTTTCACTCTGCTATCAATGTCTTTCCATAGCGGTTCTCGCTCTCCTCTGCATGTCTGGTTATCTCATCTGGAGGAACTGGAAACGAAAGAATACGAAGAGTATGAACTTTGATAATCCCGTCTATCGGAAAACTACTGAAGAGGAGGAGGAGGAGGAAGAAGAGATTCACATTGGCCGAACAATGCAGATCGGCCATGTCTACCCAGCTGTGAGTATTCGGTTGCTGCAGGCACGCAATGTTGAAGACAACGGGACTATTGTGGCTTTCAGTTTTAGGAGACATGACCAGTGTTACTTTAGTCTAAGGCAGGGATCTCCAAACTACGGCCCTCCACCATCTGTTGCAGAACTACACGTCCCATGATGCATTGTAAAACTCTGAAATTCACAGACATGATTAGGCATGATGGGAATTGTAGTTCTTGAACAACTGGAGGGCCATAGTTTGGAGACCCCTGGTCTAAGAGGTATCACTGTCACAGATTTGGTATCATTAATGTATAATTCCACAAAATAAATAATGCCGGATCCCTCTATTCGTGTTTGTCAACTTGTAATGTACCGGTAATTTTGCACAACATAATTAGAGGTAAAAAGAAATTTACACAGGAGAACCTTTGAAGATTATTCTCCCACTTAAAATGGTTGTCAAGTGTGTTTAAAAAAAAAAAAAAAAACAACTGCAAGAGAGAGGCATAATAAGCTAGCATGCATTACATACTAGCTCATTATGAAATGCTTACCTTAGATCGACGCTGTAGAAGCGGTCCCCAAGCACCGCTGTGACCGGCGACATGCTGTGTCCATCGTCTTCTGGGATCCCGGGTGCCGACCAATCACAGCGTGGACTCCAGCACTGTGATTGGCAGGAGCTGCGCTGACGTCACTCCTGCGCATGCGAACGGGAGCTATCATTTACGGCACACTTCGTGAAGAAACGGCCCAGTCGGGCCGTTTCTTCAACCATTTTAAAGTGTTACTAAACCCAGGACACTGGTCTCCCATAGTACACAAAACATGGAAATGCAATTATTTTAGTAAATATAAATGGCTAAATGCCTTTTCTCATCAGCAGTATATAGCAGTCTTGTGACTTCTATCAGTGTCTGGTTAAAGCTTAAAGGAGGAGTTTTCAAACTGCACTGAGCTATCCTAACACTGACCCTCTGTCTGGACAGTGCTAATTGGCCCTGTGCTGATCACATGCACTCTCTCAAGCAAAAAACAAACCACTCTCTAGCAATACACACCAAACTGAGCATGTGCAGTCTGACTCCAGTAACTCTGTCTTATCCGAATATGTTTTGGAGACCATGCAAGAAGGGGGGGGGGGATCAGAGAAGACTAGATCAAACAGCCTATTTACACAATGCAGATGATTAACCCCTTAGGTTTCACAGTGAGTATAACAAGCATGCTTTACTGCATATACAGACTGAATTTACTGTTGTGGGTTTAGTAACACTTTAACATGTATGGTATTCTCCGGATTCATGCTACGGGAGATGACAAGAACTGAAATTAAGGTAGATGGAGTGGTTTAAAGTACAGCAAGAGCCAGTTTCAGTATAACATTAGTACTTCATAGATTTGATGAATCCTGGCATTAGATTTGTTTCTTTTTCTTTTTTGGCCATTGCATAGATCAGTTTACTTAACATAGCCTTGCGGTGTAGGTGTGATAAGCTGAAAGCTCTGCATGTTTTGTAGCAGGAGAAATTTGCATTTAGCATTGGTTGCAGAAATATTCCACCATAAAGGAACATTTTTGTCATTTAGAAACAAAATTGTTTGCATACAGTCAGCTGAGTCATAGAAGCGATCTTTTCTAGCTACAGATGCTTAATTTACATCTTATATTAGTCATCTGCATAGCACTATCAATAAACGCCGTGCTTATACAGAAATCATTGAAGTTGTCACATCAGTTTTTGCCCCCACAAAGTCTAATGTGCCTACTACATTCGCAAAGAGTAGTGTCAGTTTGGGTAGGAGCCAGTTAATCTTCCCGGCATATTATAGTGTGCATCAGACCCCCCTAATACTTACCTGAGCCCCATCAGAATCCAGCGATGTGCATGAGTGCCTCAGCTCTCCAGGGACTCTCCCTCCTAATTGGCTGAGACGGCAGCGGGGCACATTGGCTCCTGCTTCTGTCAATCATAGCCAGCAAACCAATGAGGAGAGAGGGGGCGGGGCCAAGCTCTCTGTGCCTATGGCTCTAATCAGGTGCTTCAAAAAAAAAAAAAAACCACCACGGTAATTCATGCGGCCGGCATCCTGAAAGGGGCTGGCCGTATGAATAGGAAGTGGCTGCGGCGGCCATGAATAGATTCATGCTATGCATGAATCTATCCATTTAGCATAGAGGGGGTGGAGGGGACAGAGAGGGATGGACAGACCATCACTGGGTAAGAAGGCAACCTCTGTGTTTCACAGGCCTTGTTGACTCCTCTCTAAATGTAGCATTTATGGTTGTAGCCAAAAAAGCTCAATTTTGATCTCATCACCCCAAATTACTTTGTGCTAGAAGGTTTGAGGCTTGTCTCTGTGCTGTTTGGCGTATTGTAAGCTGGATACTCTGTGGTATTTGCGTAGTAATGGCTTTCTTCTGGCGATTCGACCATGCAGCCCATCTTCAAGTGCCTCCTTATTTGTGCATCTTGAAACAGCCACACCACATGTTTTCAGAGAGTCCTGAAATTGTAGGTTTTTCTTTGCATCCCAAACAATTTCCTGGCAGTTGTGGCTGGAATTTTAGTTGATCTACCTGACCGTGGTTTGGTTTCAACAGAACCCCTCATTTTCCAAATCTTGATTAGAGTTTGAACACTGCTGATTGGCATTCTCAATTCCTTGCAGCTTCATTCTCAATTCCTGGAACATCTCGGATGGATCATAAATTCCTAGGAGTGCTAGGAGATTGTGGTATCTCAGGACCAGTGATGTCTACGTTGGTAAATGTCAGAAAGACGGTCACCAGGAAGATCTATCACAGGGTTTGGAAGGCCTACATTGCTTGGTGTGAGGCCAGGAGTTTGCATCCTCGCAAATATTTGGTAGGGAGAATTCTCTCTTCTTCAGTCAGGCTTAGACAAGAAATTAGCCTTGACAACAAGTAAAGGACAAGTTTTGGCCTGATCAGTGCACTTCCAGAAGCCTTTGGCTTCACATTCCCTTTTCCGAACTTTTCTTCAAGGAGTAATTAATTTATTGCCTCCAGTGAAGATTCCCCTTTGTCCTTAGGTTTTGAATTTGGTTCTGTCGGTGCTACAGGAGCAACCTTTGAACCAATCAATGAAATTCCGTTCTTTTAAAACCGAAGTTGGCTTTTCTTTTTGCCATTACTTCGGGTAGAAGGGTCTACGAACTGGTGGCCCTTTCTTGTAAAGAGCCGTGTTTGATTTTGCATCATGATAGGGTGGTGCTACGCTCCCTTCCTTTCTGCCTAAGGTAGTTTCCGATTTTCATTTAAATAAAGACATTGTTCTAACTTCTTTTTTCTCTCCGCCTGGCTCACCAGAAGAGAAGCAGTTGCACCTTGAAAAGGTATGAAGAAAAAATCAATGCTAGTCGCTAAAAGTAGAAATTGAATAAGTTACGAAAATTCTCATACGACGGAATAAAAATTCGGAAGTGATGTAATGTATTGTATTTGTATTGTATTTTCAGATGAAAACTGTACTGATTAAACGACGATCCTATGATCTGGTATCATACGAGAAAAAAATGTTGTGCTTGTCCGATCAGATAATATTGTATGAACTGTCGTGATCGGCTATCGAAAGCTGTGTACTAACAATCAGATTATCATACGATCGCTTCAAAAGCGGTATTTTTAGTACGATTTTCGGATCGTGTGTGCGGGCCATTGGACTGGGATGCAATTAACTTTTATGTGCGTATAAAGGCAGGCGTCCCAATGCTTTTGACAATATGGTGTATGTGTCTACTTCTGACTCTCATGTGTACCATGATTTACAATTGGCCGCCAGGGAGGTTCTCCTGCTCCACACCACCAGTACCAGGAAAATGCTGCTGGCTCAGAAACATATCTTTGAACTGCATGAGCAGACTGGGAGATTGTTAGCGTGGTTAGCCAGGGAGCAGTGTACGCTGACTACTATCTCTTGTATACGGGATCTATAGTGTATGGTATTACACGATCCACTCTGTATTAACCAATGATTCACTGATTATTACTGTACTCTATACTCCTCTAGATGTAACTATGACCATGCTAGCTTACTTGGATACCAGGGGCGGCCCATCCATTAAGGGCGAACGGGCGCCACCCCCTCTATCCTTGCCACCCCCCTATATGCTAAAAGCATGAATCTATCCATGGCCGTCGTGGCCACCCCCTAATTCAGGCGCCCGGCCCCTTTCAGGATGCCGGACGCCTGAATTACTGCGGCGGGGGTGTTTTTTTGAAGCACCTGATTAGAGCCATAGGCTCTAATGAGCTTCAAACTAAAGTTGCTCGGAGCGCAGAGCATTGCGCTCGCAGCCCACTCATGTGTGTTAGAAAAGCAAATGAATATTCACTTTTCTAACATTGAATCGCCTCTCCGCCAATCAGGAAGTGCGGGTCTGTTTCCAGTTTCCCGATTGGCTGAGAAGTCAGGCAATTCGATTGGATGCCTTGGAGGAGGGAGATGCACGGCTGAAGGAGAGAGGAAAGCACGCGCTCGCCGGACACCGCTACCTGCCCGCGCGCTTCCTAGAGAGAAGGAAAATGCACTGGAGAAGGAAAGCACCCGCTTGCCGGACACCACTGCCTGCCTGCCCGCTTCCTAGATGGGGTACGTGCAGGGCTTTGATGTCCTGACTGTCCTCCCATGGAGAGGGGAGGGGGATGTGGTGGTTTGCCCCCCCCCCATAGAAAAAAAACACCGGCCGCCACTGTTGGATACCGTTAAAGATCCAGTGCCTTCCATAGGGTGGATTCGGAGAAGCCGTTATCCCTAGACAAAATCCAATCGGCCATAGTGGAATTGGAGTCTGGAAAGATCCCTGGGCTTGATGGGCCTGTGCCGTTGGAATTTCATAAAGTGTATGACTCTTTGGCCCCTCAATTGCATCGGACTTTGACTGAGACTCTAGACACTGGGTCCCTCCCTGCCTCTTTGTCTGAGGTTGTTATCGTAGTGTTCCCTAAGCCTGGGAAGGACCCTACACTATGCACCGTGTATCCCCATTCCGACACGAAAGCCTTAGCAGTCTTGGCTGGGTGTTACAGAAGGTTATCATCACCCTTGTGCTTGATGATCAAACAGGCTTTATGCCAAGTAAAGGTACCAATATTAGTATTGGGAGACTTTTTACCAATATTTCCATGTCTGGGCCAGGTAGAGACACCAGTGTGTTGGTATCTATAGACACCGAAAAGGCGTCCGATTTGGTAGAGTGGAATTATCTATGGGAGTGTTAGAAGACGGTACGGAGGGTTAATAGCATTTGATTGTGGTTTCCTCTAGTTGTTAGAGGAGCAGCTCTATTTAAACTTCCTGCTTCCTGTAGCAAGTGCTGTCTGATCTACAGCGTGTGCCCTGTTTTCCTGAGTGTTCTGCTACCCGTTATCTAATTCCTGTGACCCGGCCTGCCTGACTTTGCCTGAACTCTGCCTGTACCGACCCCTGGCTTGCCTACAACCATCCGACTGCCTGATCCTTCTGTACCTCTGCTGCCTGCCCGTTGCCGACCCTGCTCGTCCCTGACTCCGCTACTGTGCCTGCGACCATCCGGTCCCAACAAGTATCCTGCTTTAAACATCAGCACCCTTCCAGCACATCTCCTGTCCTCTGCTGACGGATACTCCTGGACTTCTACAGGCACTCTTACCCCACCGTGCTCCTGTGGCCGCTGTTCCCAACTCCAGCGGTCCCACGAACCGGAGTCGTAGGAGAGGCCAGCCCCGACCGTCAGGCTCACTACCAGGTACTTAACAGGGAGCTCCTTTGGAAGTTTGGGTTTGGTCCTAATTTAATATGCTGATTATCCTATCAGACCCTCACCACTCACATCCGTACAAACTGCACTTTGTCTCCTCCCTTTTCACTCAAACGGGGTACCAGGCAGCGGTGCCGCATTTCCCTGGGCTTTTTGCCCTTGCGCTCAAACCTCTTGCTTGTCTCATCCCATAACAACATCGTTACGGGGATTGCCTGTAGGGGTTTGGGAAGAACAGATATCATTGTACGCCTTCTCTTCAAGCCCGTAGTAGTGCTTATTGATACTTTTGATTCATATTCTGGCTTTAGGGTTACCTGGGATAAGTTCCTGATGTTCCTCCTTTACCCCTGGACCTCTCTCAATTATCTCTTTTGCTCCTCTTAAGGTTATGACAAAATTTTATTATCTTGAAGTGGAGGTTCAATGGGACCTTTCACATTATATATCGGACAATCTTACTCTACTACTCCATACCTTTACCAGAAAATGTTCGACATGGGCATCTCTTCCCCTTAATCCTATTGGCTGTGTAAATCCCATTAAAATGGTGTTCCTACCTAAATTCCTTTTATTTCTTTCGACACTCTCCAGCCTTGGCAAATCAATCCTATACCTATCACTTGCAGAGGTTTAGTTCTCCTGAACCCATTGATATACTACTGGGTGGCCGTCCTTGTGACGATTCACTGGTGATTCAAGCAATCCAGAGAAAACGCAGCTGTGATGCTTGAAGCTGCACTGTTGGGCTCCTATGCAGAACTTAGCAATTTGCTCTTTCGGGGACCCCAATCCAACCCTGCAGTTACCAGCCCAATGAAAACAACACTTTTAGTTTGGAAGCAGGCTAGGGCTCAATACACAGCAACTGATATGTACACCCCCGTGTGGAGCACAGACTCTGCTCTATGAGACATGGAATCGCGTTGCTCAAACATATTATGCATCAAGCCTCCTTACTATCCTTTAATGCCCTTTGGGATGCTTACCGTTTGCCCAATCATATGTTCTTTCTGTCTTTGCAGCTCCTCCTTGAAGCTAATGCACAGTTCCCTTGATCCATCTCATTGACATCTGACCCATTGGAGGCGATGTTATCCTCTGAGGACCTTCCCAAGCCGTTGTCGGCGCTATACTCTCAATTGTCACCCGTGACTTTATCAAAAATGGTTGCCCTTTGACCTTTATCAAAAATGGCAGGCTGATATTCCCATATAGACAGAAGATGACTGAGAAGACTGTGTACTTCAATTTTTGAAGACTATGGTTTCTTCTAGGAACTAGGCTTTCTTCTGTTGAAATACCTTCACCAGGTTTATTATACTCCCCAGCGTTTGTCTGTTATATAACTGGGAACCTCGGGATACCTGTTTTAGATTTTCTGACTCTGCCCCAAGCTACAATGATATTGGAGTGATGTGGTGGATACTGTTAATGCTGTGGATAACCTTTCCCTCCCACAGGGCCCCGCTCGGTGGTCTATGGTTACTGGGCCTTCTTTTGAAGTCCTCTGTTCCCCCTATAGTAAGTAGCTGGAAAGCAGCTACCAATGGGACTTTACCTCTCTATGAACTAACCTCTTATTATATACAGGACTGGCATTATACTGCCAGTAGGCAGTGTCCTTACAAGTTCGACAAGATTTGGAGCTGTTGGGTTCATGCACAAGTTATTATTGTTTAATCCCAGTCCCTGCTAAATTGACTTGTAGGTTTTCGGCTGCAGGTTTCCTTGATATTCCCTCCTGTTTTCTTTCGCCTTGCTCCCCTCCTCCTCACCTGCCCCCCTCTTATTACTGTTTCCCCCCATTTTCATCTATGCCCCCCATTTTATTTT
>BLSH010160854.1:551768-566805 GCA_018402905.1 Glandirana rugosa | reverse complement strand
CCCCCCCCCCCCCCCCCCCCGCAATACCAATCTCGGTAAAGTGCTTCCATCTAAAGCACTTTACCATGTGATCAGCCGATCGGCTGCTCTCCTGACAGGGAGGGTTTGTGCACCTATCAGTGCCCAGTGCCGCCTATGAGCGCCAATCAGTGCTGTCTGAGTGCCCATCAGTGCCGTTTAGCAGTGTCCGTCAGTGCTGTATATCAGTGCCGCCTAACAGTGCTCATCATTGCTGCATATAAGTGCCTCATCATCAGTGCCAATCAGTACTGCCACATCAGTGTCCGTCAGTGTAGCCTCATCAGTGCCTACCAGTGATGGAGAAAATTTACTTATTTACAAACTTTTGTGACAAAAATAGAGAATTTTTTTTTTTTTTTTTCAAAATTTTCGGTCTTTTTTTGTTTGTAGCGCAAAAAATAAAAACCGCAGGGGTGATCAAATACCACCAAAAGAAAGCTCTATTTGTGGGAACAAAATGATAAAAAATCTGTTTGGGTACAGCGTTGCACGACCGCACAATTGTCATTCAAAGCGCAACAGCACTGAAAACAACTGAAAATTGGTCTGGTAGTAAAGTGTTCTAAGTGCATAGTATTGAAGTGGTTAAAGTCGCATCAAAATTGTGCAACTTTCAGGTTGCACAAGTGTGAAAGGGGCCTTAAAGTTTAAACATTTTTCTGAAACTTGTTGCTTACAAGTTAAAAATCTGTATTTTTTTGCTAGAAAATTAGAACTCCCAAACTTAATAAAAAAATTTTTTTTGCAAAGACCCTAGAGAATAAAATGGCGGTTGTTGCAATATTTTATGTTGCACTGTATTTTTGCAACGGTCTTTCAAACGCAATATTTTTGGAAAAAAATACACTTCAATGAATTTAAAAAAAGCAAAAACTAAACAGAGTTGGTGAATCGTGATCTTTATTCTAAGCAAAAAAATTGTGATTCTCATTTTAGCCAGAATCGTGCAGCTCTGACGTACAGGTACATGAATTTGCGCTAAAGGGCTGTCCTGCCGCAGTAAATGTTCGTGGGGGGTCCTTAAGAGGTTAAGTTCTGCTTTAGGTTTGGTTCACACTGATGCGACATAGGATCTGACTTTGAGACCTCAAGTCGGCTGACATGGGAAATTCAATGTTTCCCTATGAGAGCGGTCTTAACTGATACTACTCAAGTCCATCGCACTTTAGGAAAGGTTCCTGTACTACTTCGGCCTGACTTTGATACGACTTCAATACCATAGAGTGTAAAAAGTCACATCAAAGCTGTCGGACTCCAAAGTAGGGCTGAAACAACTAATCGATCAACAACTAATCGATTATGAAAATAGTTGGCAACTGTTTTCATAATTGATTAAGTACTTCAAGACCGTCCGCCGTCATTTGACGGCGGCAGTTTGAAGTGGAATACAATTGTTATGGTAGCAGATAGCTACCATAACCCCGGTATCGTTTTTTTCTGCAGGAGATTCTGCACAGGATAAAAGTGGTCTTATCGGAGATCACTTTTATCAGCGGCGGGAGAGGTGCGCCCCCCTCCCGCCGCTCTCCGGTCATCTCCGCCTCTTACTGGACCCACCGGCAGCGGTGGAGATCAGGTCCGCCCCCCAATGTCTGTGAGCTGCTGAACCATTCACCCGGGTCCAAACCACACATGTGAGGTATCGCTGCGATCGTTAGAGCGAGAGCAATAATTATTGCACCAGACCTCCTCTGTAACTCAAAACTGCTAACCTGTAGAATTTTTTAAAATGTCGCCAATGAAGATTTTTATGTTGCAAAGTTTGCGAGCGGATGAAATTTTGAAGCATGACATGTTGGGTATCATTTTACTCGGCGTAACATCATCTTTCACAATATGGAAAAAAATTGGCCTACCTTTTAAGCTGGATTCACACCTATGCATTTTTAGTGCTTTTTGCAGATTTGCACTGCAGCAGGGTGGATTTGATTTAAATCAAGTCTATGTAAATCACTAGTAAAAAGGCTTGATTTAAATCATAATTTTTAAAGGGCAACTGTCGTCTTTGTTCCGCAGCGCCTCCTCTGACCCGCTGTTGACTCACAGACAGTCCCATTGACTTTAATGGGACAGCTAGTGATGTGGCAGTGACACAACAAGGTGAGGGATGTGGCGGCAGCAGGTGAGTGGATGCCCGCTAACAGGCGCTGTCATGATGGATCTGAAATGACAGGTGCTTTTTAAACGTAAGAACTCAATTCTTAGTTAGAATCTTTAATATTTGCAAACAAAATGAAGGTTTCCTATTTTGAATAATAAGCTGTCAGGTTAGTAATACAGCGATATCAGAACCGATTCAATCATACAGTTTGTAGTGTACATAGATTTGCAAAATAATGGGATAATGGAATATTCCACCCTGCACTGCAGTCCATTTACCATGGTTTCCTATGGAACATGTTCTGTAGTGCAAATCTGCAAAAAGCACTGAAAATGCATTGGTGTGAATCCAGCCTTACTGCTGTCTTAGTTTTTAACTCAAAAAACTAATTTTTTTCAAAAATAATGGCGCTTGTAAGACCACTGCGCAAATACGGTGTGACATAAAGTTTTGCAACGGCCGTCATTTTATTCTCTAGTGTGTTCGAAAAAATATAATGTTTGGGGCTTCTAAGTAATTTTATAGCAAAAAACTGGTTTTAACTTGTAAGCACTGAACTCCAAAAAGAGGCCCGGTCTTAAAGTGGTTAATTGACCAGCCGATTAGTTGGCCCGTGTACAGAATGCATTATTTGTTTACATATCAGGAAGTACAGTACAGCACACATACAGCTCAGTACACCATCCATACATGTCAGTAAGTGCCTGAGAACTTGTGAATGTGTGAGGAGCAATGCCTCATGGGACATAGTGTCTTGGCCAGGAAGTGAGTGGTTCTAAAGACAGAAGGTTTTTTTTACCTTGTTATAGGGGCTCTCTATACAATACTTTGCAGCTTGCTATTGGGGCGTTCTGAAGGCAGGAGCAGCAAGAAGCGTTGGTGGGGGGCACCAGAAGAGGAGAATCAGGGGCTGCTCTGTGCAAAACCATTACACACAGCAGGTAAGTATACAGACACACACTTTAGAGACTGTGTGTGGGAAGATCAGAATCTGAACCCAGAGAGGGTGGAGGCTGATAGACTGGAGGCAATAGAAGGCATTACAATTACATTTAAAGTGGTTGTCAACCTTTGATAACCACTTTAACCTACAGGTAAGCCTATAATGAGGCTTACCTGTAGGTTCCCTGCATATCTCCTAAACCTGCGCGGTTTAGGAGATATACAGTGTACTGCGATTTGCTCACGTCATCAGGCACACGCACAGTGAAGAAACAGCCTCCGTGCCGTTCCTTCACTGTGATCGTGCCGTGACTAGCGCATGAGTGACGTCACGCGACTCTGGCCAGTCACAGAGCCAGAGATCGCGGCCCCGGAAGGAAGAGGGGCAGAAGATGGGCGTGGCCTGGAACAGGGACATCGCTGCACATCGCTGGCTTCCAGTGCAGGTAAGTTGCACATAATGGTTTACTTCCTCTTTTTAAAGTAAACTCTTACCAGTATTGTGCATTATATGTAAGTGATCATATCCATGAAAAAAAAGTCTCGGCTTTTAGTACTAATTTTATTATAAAAGATTTATATCCCCTTCTACCCTTCATATAGCTTCATGTTTGGCTCCTAGTTAAAATACCCATATATCCTACTTCCGGGTATATTTATTATTATATATGCTTGTGTGTGTTATTCTCAGAGTGGATTAGCAATTTTGCTCCCGAACCATATAGTTGGTTATTTTATATTTACCATTGCATAGAGATATTTAAGAATAAATTGCCTTTTTTTTAACTTTACATATTAACTAAATTATACAACACACTTTAAGGTTATTAATCGATTAATCGAAACAATAATTGGCCAACTCATCGATTATGAAAATAATCGTTAGTTGCAGCCCTACTCCAAAGTTGCGTGACTTTGGAGTCTGGCTAGTGAGAACCGAGCCTAAAAGAAGAACTGAACTCCTGAAGCTGACAAAAGAAGGCAGGTACAGGTCCAAGGTTTAGTCACCAGTATTTCTTGTGGTCTCCCTGCAGTTATTTCCTCATTATTGACTTTACAGGGCTTTGTTCTGCACTGCATCTCTGTTGATGTAGCCATTTTGGTAGAGGCAGGGCTTTGTTACCTCTTGTCAGAACCTCCAGCAAGGAGAACAGTGAGCAGTACAGAAGTGACACCACCAATTATCCCCAGACAAGCAGTCAGAGGCAGCAAATCTTTCTGTTTCACACTGCTGATATACAGCTATGAGGATGTAGCGACAAGAGTGCCTGAGCACCCTCACATATCAGGAAATGCACTGCTATTTTTCAGGAATTCTAGACAGTGGGTACAATTTTCTTGGTACTGCTTAGGCACAAATGTTCCTGATAACAGCAGATCTTTACTTTTTGAGTTCATGTCCACTTCTACAGAAAATATGTCTTTATAGAAAGTTCAGATACTGACTTTTTTTTTTTTTTCTTTCTTTAACAGGTAAACTTCGATATGCTAACAACAGTAACTACAAGAATGATGTTATGATCAGAAAAGAGGTATGCTTTGTTATACCTTGTTCATGGCTCTCTATAAAAATAGTCTGTCAATGTGTACATAATAGGCTGAATCTGAGTCTCTTTAGTTGGGGATTCTAATTTTTACTTATTTTCTTTAGCGAGCTTCTAATCCTCAGATTTGTGTTTTACAGACTTATTCCTTTTGGCTTTTAGTTTAACGTTCTGTTTTGTTTTTCCTATTTTGTGGCCCAGGCTTATGTACACAAGAGTGTGATGGAGGAACTGAAACGAATCATAGATGACAGTGAAATCACAAAAGAAGATGATGCACTGTGGCCCCCACCTGACAGAGTTGGTCGACAGGTGTGTAATGTGTGTCCTCTTTAGTCATTGAACACATCTGAAAAACTTTATTGGGTAAATTGATTAGCTGGCAATTTTTCTAATCTGCTTAAATAGGCCTTGGCTGTGGGATTCCTGATTTCTATGCCAAACTGGGTTTGTTGACATGCTGACTTTCAAACTGGGCTATGAATCACACTGTCAAGCCTCGTACATATGATCCTCTCCAATCGTATGTTGGATAATGTAACTTGCATACTGACTGCACTACACGATCGTACGACTGCAGAAAGAACGTTCAAGTGCATGTAATTAGCATCCGGCCCTTCCTGACTTTGGAGCATGCGTGTTTTGCACAATACAACTTGTTGTACCAACTGCTTTGTACACACGATAGAACAGTCGTATGACCGCTTGTTGGTACGACCAAGTTTTCTAGTCTGCTCATAAAACTCCCCTTGTGAGACCGTTATATGTCGGCTGTTGTAATCGCGCATAAGAATGATCGATTTCACATACGGGCGTTGCTACGACCTGTTGTATACGATCGTCGTCCCGTGTGTACGAGTCCCGGCATAAGGCAAGGTGACTGTGTCTTTAAAGCTATAGCCAAAAGAACACTGCTCCCGGTTGGCTCACCTTTCTTTAGCCCTAATACTACAGAGAGGTACAGGTTGTGACTGCAAGCGCATAAGGATAGGAGAAGGATAACCACACACTGTTCGAAAAGCAGATTTAATTGCCCAACCTTCTGCTGTTCCGTACTGCTATAGTGTTCCTCACGGTCTCTTCTCCTCTCCTTGCCTCTACATTCTGTCAATCTAAGGTCCCCTGACCTTATTATGTCTGGGCTCCCACTAGTGCGAGCCATGCATTCAGGCTGCGGGTATTGCATCGATTCCCGCAGCCAAATCGCACTGCTCTTGCGAGACATGCGGGATTGCCATTCATTCTGAATGGCACCCCCACGCATCTGAGTGGGTGCGGGAATCGCAAGGAAACTGCATGGTCAAAAAGACCACGTGGTTTCCCTGCGGCCACATTTTTAAAAAGGTGCATGCACCTTTTTTGAGAGTTTTATGCAGCACAGCAGCCCGTTAAAATGAATGGGCTGCAGTGCCCGTGTTAATGCGGGACACACGGCCTGCACGAGTGTAAACTGGGCCTGAGACTGATGCAGGGTCCATAGTCCTACATTAGATGTGAGGACACCAAGGAACACTCCACCTCCGGAGCATGAAGGCGCATCATTTGTAAAAGTGCTTTTGTTGTCGCCTAAACAGGCATTTAACCCTTGCAGTGTGAGCACAGCCCTGCTGCAAGGAAGAATTTTTAGGTTTCCTATAGCTGGGATTTTCAATTTGTCACACAAATTTGTTTTCTTTAAAGGAGTTGTAAAGGCAGAATGTTTGTTTATCTTAATGCATTCTATGCATTAAGATAAAAACTTTGTGTGTAGCATCCTCCCCAGCACTCCCTAATTACTTGCCCATCTCTCTCCAACAATGTCCAAGAATGTCTTAGCCGTCCGGGACCCTCCTCCTGATTGGCTGAGAAATACCAGGGGCGCCATTGGCTCCTGTGGCTGTCAATCAAAGTCAGTTAACCAATCAGAGGAGAGAGGGGGCCTGGCTGGATTGGGGCTCTGTGTCTGAATGGACACAGGGAGCTTGGGTGCCCTCATAGCAAGCTGCTGGCTGTGGGGGCACTCCACACTAGGGAGGGGCCAGGAGCAGCAAAGAGGGACCTGAGAAGAGGAGGACCGGGGCTGCTCTGCAAAACCAACTGCATAGAGGAGGTAAGTATAACATGTTGTGTTTTTTTTTTTTTTTTTTTTTTTTTTTTTTTTTTTGTTTTGTTTTTTTTAAACAAGACTTGATAATCACTTTCACTTTAACATTTGATCTGTCGGAACAACAACATTTTCCAGCAGCTATTCACAGGAAACGTGAAGTGGTACTTCACTACATCTGAACACCACAAACCAAAAATGCTATATAATTCCTTTTTAATATTCAGAACAAACTCCTCCATACATCCATGTCTCCATGCTTTAATTTACTGAGAAATAATTTTGAAAACACCCCTGGCATTTCTGGCAGTGGCCATGTTGAGTAAGGGCAGATGATTTATGTAGCATGGGCTGAACTGAGAACCCTCCCTTCCCTCCTGAAGGCTCCTGGGATGTATGACCTCATTTGCCTAGGCATGGAAACCAGGAAGTAACTGAAGTAAAAAGGCAGCATAAGGTTTAGAAATGGTCTACATCCATGCAAGTAACATCCATTCAGATAGAAACTTGCACAATACAGTCTGTAAATTTGTTGCTCTTACCAATCCGATCTGAAATCATGATTATGCTTTGTGTGGCCATTATTGGAGTCACCAGCCCCTTATGTTTGTGCCACCTTTATGGAAAACAATACCAAACCTATACATGTACTTTGAGTTTCTCCCAAATATATTTTCTTGCAGGAGTTGGAGATCGTGATAGGAGATGAGCATATATCCTTTACAACTTCCAAAATCGGATCCCTTATAGATGTGAACCAGTCCAAGTAAGTACTTGCTGTGTCAGTCGTTTTTTTTTCTGGGCTTTTAATGACAGTCATTTTCTAGATGTCTGTGTTTGAAGATGGTGGTGGTTTGGGGTTCCCAGTGATAGATAAAATTTGATCCAAGTATATAATCTTAGATTTTACGTTTTGGGTTGCTTTCAGCCTTGTCCAAATTCCTTTGTTTTGCTGCTGTGATCTAACTTTCTGTTAGAGGATGGCAATGTTCACTCTCCATGGTGTCCCACTGTATGTTTGAATGTAGCCACTCTTTCTTGCTCACTCTTGGGGTGGACTATGGGATTTGTAGTGTGCATAGAGCAGTGTGCATGACTGTAACTAACGTACATTACTCCTTCCAAACAAACGGAAGGCGGTAGGGAGGAGTGATTTAGAAGCTCAATGGGGACATTACAAGGAGGCCGAAAAATACAGTTAAACAGTTTAATGAAAAATAGATTACTGAGTCAATAACCACTTCAGTCTTGGAAAGGGTTTACACCCTTCCTGACCAGGCCATTTTTTGTGATTCAGCACTGCGTTAATTTAACTGGTAATTGCGTGGTCATGCAATGCTGTACCCGAATACAATTGACCTTTTTTTCCCACAAATAGTTTTTTTGGTGGTATTTGAGCACCTCCTGTGTTTTTATTTATTTATTTATTTTTTTTTTTTTTTTTGCGCTAGTAACAAAAAAATACTGACAATTTTGAAAAAAATACAATCTTTTCTTACTTTCTGCTATAAAACGTATCCAATAAAAATCGAATTTCTTCATCAGTTTAGGCCAATATGTATTTTAAAGTCCCAGTATGCAGTGCTAGTAAACTGAAATAAAAATTACATTCAAATCATTCTGATGGTGACTGAAAAGTTCATATGTTGACCATTAGAGGGATAGAAATACAAATAACTTTCAAATGATTCAGATGTTGACCATTAGGCCCCATTCACACCTGGGCGTTTTGTAGCTTGAAGCCTGAAGCTACAAAACGCTGGAGGGGAAAAAAAAATCAATGATTCTCTATGGAGATGGTTCACATCTCCACTCTAAAACGCCTGAAGCCAAAAGCCTGAAAACGCCTGAAGCTCAAACCAGTTCTGGAAGTATTTTTGTAGCTTGATTTGGGCGTTTTTCTATTTTTTTACATTGGTGACTTTTTGACCTGTGCAAAATTGCGGTAAAAAAAATGCGTGTATTTCTGCCTGAAAACGTGACGCCCAGGTGTGAATGCAGCCTGAGAGGGATAGAAATACAAATAACTTTCAAATCATTCAGATATTGACCATGGGAGGGATAGATGAAAGCCCCACACCAGCTCCAGTGCAATGGCAAGTGCACACAACACCACTGTGCTTTCAGCAAGTCCCCTTACCGAAAGAGTTGCATCCTCAAATTATAGAGTGGTCAATGTAATTATCCACGACTTGGTGCTGTGCATTTGGTGAAGCGGCTCCCACAACCTTCAATAAGCTGTATATGGATCCAGTAATGATAGCCTTATGAACCTACATCAACTCCCCACTCTCGTCATTCTCGGTGGAATAATAGACAAAAATAATCCCATGGTGAAGTATGTAGAAATAATGTAACTGACTTTATTTAAATGTACTTACAATCATCAAGATAAAAATAAGCATCCAAACAAACCGATCAAGATGGCCGTGGCCAGTAGCGTGCTTGCGTCATACGTCAGGTGGGATTATTTTTATCTTGATGATTGTAAGTACATTTCAATAAAGCCTGTTACATTATTACACAGCGACACTCTGAATAAAAAGGGCTTTTTACACATGTAGTGTTTAGAGCGTAAATGGCCGTGTTCTGCTCCTAGGATACAGGCCGCTCTTACTGCCAGTGTCCTTCCTCTGCTAGGAGGCAGCCTAAGCATTTTTTAAAACAGAGTTTAGTGTTGCTTTCGGTTCTTGATGGTCCCAGATAGCAGTAAAAACCCAACAGGGGCTGGGGGCTGTTCTGACTTGTTTTAAATTTGGCTGAGAAATATTATCCCTAGCCACAAATATATTGTAGTGATGTTCATATCCTGCTTTATACAGTTTGTGTTTTTTCTTTTTCAGGGACCCCGAGGGATTACGAGTTTTCTATTACCTTGTTCAAGACCTAAAGTGTCTGGTCTTCAGCTTGATTGGACTTCACTTTAAAATCAAGCCCATTTAGTTCTCTGAGAGGACAGTGCAATTTTATTTTATTTACATTGGATGTGGATCTAGGGTTTTTTATGTGTCCTTTTGTTTTTACCGATATGACTTTAATAAAAATGTGTAAGAAATTCTATTAAGATGTGATTCTATTCCCCAAGTTGCACCGATGAGCATATATTAGATGTACACTGTTCATCTGTAGTGGTCTTTAAAGTGGAACTTCAGTCATTATTTTCATCTATCCATCTAGTAAATCTTCTGCCCTTGTTGTTTTAACTTTGGATAGTAAAACTTTTTTTTTTGCTAGTAAATACCTTCTACAGCCTCTGCATGTGACATCATGCACAGCTCTCTATCTCACTCTCGTGAGAGTTTGCCATATAGGGAGGGGGGATGAATCATTAGAGGGCCAATGAAAGCTGAAGAGCTGGGTGTGCCTCTGTGTCTGTGTAAATCCAGAAAGTGAACAGGCAGCAGCTTCAGCTGCCCAGACTTGGTGGAGGGTGATTTGCTGTAGCATGTTTGGCAATTACAGAATTACAGTATATATAAAATAATATGCAAAGTGGTTGGAGGGAAGCTTCGGAATAGCAAAGATGTTTTTATTACAAATTATGTGAGCAGACTGCAGTTTCTCTTTAATTGCTGATATGTCTATAAGCATTAACTGTATCAAACTGTGTACAAATTCATTTAGCGCAGATTATAAAGCACATCAGACGTTTGTTCTGGAATCACAAAAGTTCCTATCCTGACCCCAGGGGATGTTGCTGGCTGCTAATAAGAATGATTGTGTAGTCAGAAGTCTTGTCTTGCCCATAATTTTAAATTTTATGTTAAACATAATTATAGCCTTCAACTGTAGATCTGTTTGTCCAGCCAGTTACAGAAATGTGTGTATTACTTATTATCCACTTACTGGGCACTTAAACCCCATCCTGCCCAGACCAATTTTTAGCTTTCTGCGCTGTCCCATTTTGAATGACAATTGCACGGTCGTGCAATGCTGTACCCAAACAAAATTTTTATAATTTTTTTTCCCCACAAATAGAGCTTTCTTTTGGTGGTATTTGATCAAATCTGCGGTTTTTATTTTTTGCGCTATAAACAAAGAGCAACGATTTTGAAAAAAGAACAATATTTTTTACTTTTTGCTATAATACAAATAAAAAAAAAAAAAATCATCAGTTTTGGCCAATTTATATTCTTCTACATATCTTTGGTAAAATAAAAATCGCAATCAGCATATATTGATTGGTTTGCGCAAAATTTATTGCGTCTACAAACTATGGGAATTGATTTATGGCATTTTTATTATTTATTTATTTTTTACTAGTAATGGCGGCAATCTGCGTTTGTGTTTTTTTTTTTTTTTTATCAGGACTGCGATATTGAGCATGTCGGACATTTTTGACCCTTCTTTTGGGACCAATGACATTTATACAGCGATCAGAAATTTAAATATCCACTGATTACTGTATAAATGTCATTGGCAGTGAAGGGGTTAACCTGCAGGGGGCAGTGAAGGGGTTAACTGTGTTCCCTGCATGTGTTCTAACTGTGGGGTGGGGGAGCGGGGCTGGCTGGGACATAACAGATCTAACTGATTCCAGTGACAGGGATCAGTAGATCTGTCATGTCCCCTGTCACAGAACGGAGAACTGCCGTGTTTACATCAGCGGTTCCCCATTCTGCAGCTCTGACAGGCGATCGCGGGTCTTGGACGTACATCGAGTCCACCCAACCCGCGGGCACGCCCACGGAGCGCATGGCGCCTGCGTGCGCACCAGGAGCGTGCACAGGGGACAACATCCTGGATATTCAGATCCTGAATCCGAAGGGGTTAAAATAGGATTTTTGCAAGAGGACCATTCCACCCAAAAGAGAGATTGTAGTTAGAAGAAGAGTCTCGTGCTGAGTCAGCCTGTGGATTCTTAGTCTTGGATACTTCAAACAAGATCTTCCTGCTATAATTCCATACTCTGTTCCTGCCTACCTGTCTAGGATTTTGGGTGCTCTGCCTACATTTTTATACTCCAAATTCTTTCTGTTTTCTTTATAATAAAGACTAAATGAAAAGTACAGCAGGTAGTGTGAGGTTCTCTCATTCTGGCCACAACAGGTTTCTGTGGACCCAGGAAATGAAATGCAGAGATGGAGATTACCAGTGAAGTCTCATGTCTTAAGGCCACTTTCACACGGGCTTTCCGATTAGGTCTGCCTGTCAGTTTTTCGGGCGGACCTGATCAGAGTGCGCCGAGCAGATTGTCTGTGTGAAAGAACCCTTGGGTTTTTTTTACACTTGTGCTTTTGGGGCAGTAAAACCCTGCGATTGAGCTGAGATTTTACTGCCCTTCAACCACTCCCCGTTTTGCTGCAGAGGCAGCAGTTTGCGGGTGTACACATGCTGCAGCCACGGCGCTTTGCTTTACGGCTAAATGCGACCCATTCAAGTGAATGGGGTCATGCTGCAACTGCATACAACGTGCAGTTGTCCTGTATTGGGGGCGGGGGGTTAAAACAAGTGGTAAGGAAGGTGATACAATGCCTCCTCGCTGCCTGTCAAATGCTCTCTGAGGAGCAATCTGAATGTGGATCACTCTACAGAGAGCAAAGCAGGTGTTAATGAACCCTTGGAGCTTGTTCACACTAAATTAGCTCTGAAGGGCAATCCACATATGGATCCCTTTTCAGAGAGCATTTTTTTTAGGTGGTGTGAAGGCGTATATCCCCCTCACTGCCTATTTGAACCCAGCAGTAGCGCACTGCAACCCTGTGCATTGCCCATGGCTGAAAAGCAGTCCCATTAACTTGAAAGCAATAAGGGGTATATTCCTGCCGCAGAGCTCTGCAGCATGTGTACATCCCCCTCCTGCGGCCTCAGTAGCTAAACGGGGTAGCAATTGGGTGGTAAAAGCTTGGTTCAACTGTGAGCCCTAAGACCTTGATTGAGCGGGTTTTGGCTTTTATGAGAGAACTTTTTTTGGTAAGCCTCAAAGCAGGTTTGATGAAGCCTTTAACCACTTCAGCCCCGGAAGGATTTCCCACTTTAGGACCAGAGCACTTTTTGCGATTCGGCACTGCGTCGCTTTAACTGACGGTTGTGCGACGTACCCAAACAAAATTTGCGTCTTTTTTTTTTTTTTTCCCACAAATAGAGCTTTCTTTTGGTGGTATTTGATCGCCTCTGCGTTATTTCTGATCGCCGCTATACACAAAAGAATAAAGACAATTTTGCAAAAAACCCAAATTTCTTACTTTTTGCTAAAATCCAAATCCAAAAAAATATAAAAAAAATATTTTTTCCATCGGTTTTGGCCGATTTATATTCTTCCTCATATTTTTGGTAAAAAAAAAAAAAAAAAAATCACAATCGGCGTTTATTGATTGCTTTGCGCAAAAGTTGCCGCGTTTACGGATGATTCATTTCTGGGGTTATTTTTTTAAATTTTTTACTAGTAATGGCAGCGATCTGCGCTTTTTAGCAGTACTGCGATATTGCAGCAGACATGTTGGACCATTTTGAGACTTTTTTTGGGACCATTGGCATTTATGCAGCGATCAGTGCTATAAAAATGCACTGATTACTGTGTAAATGTCATTGGCAGTGAAGGGGTTAACCTGGAGGGGACACTCTAAGGGTTAACAATGTTTCCTGTGCGTGTCCTAACTATGTGGGCTGGGCTGGCAGGGGGAGGGGAGTGATCACGGCTTCCATATAGAGGAAGCCTGTGAGCACAGCCCTTAGCCCCCCCCAACAGAATGGAGATCTGTGTTTACATACACGGACCTCCATTCTTTCACTGCGGGGGGGGGGGCATCGCGGGTCGCTGCGGCGATCGAGTCCGCCCTACCTGCTCCCTGGCCCCCCCGAACACTGAGCATGCCTCTGGCGGCGTGCACGCGCTCACAGTGATGGATATCGCAGCCGTGCGATATCGAGCTGCCTTATCTCCGTCAGACGGCGGTCGGCAAGTGGTTAAAGCTTTTTTTTGGGAATGTTAAATGCAAATCTTGACAAGTGCTGTTACTTTACAATAAGGTTACGAGCATGCTTTCCACAAGCTTCAAATGGTGCTGAAGCCTGCTAGAAACTTCTGCACTCTGGTTAAGCACTAGGCTGCTTGAAGCTGGCTGAAAGCTCTACAAATGCTGTAAATGCATTGTGGGAACCTTATGAAGGCCTTGGGACTCATTTACACTTCAACTTTAACACACAAAGTGCCTACCGCTTCAACATGCTTTTTTTTTTATCTGCTCCAGTGGTGCGTTTTTGTTTTTTTTAATGAAGCTTGGCAAATACCCTGTGTGTTGATTTTCTATGTGTTTTAACCACTTACCAACCGGAAGGTTTTGCAGCTTTAGGACCAGAGCACTTTTTGCGATTCGGCGCTGCGTCGCTTTGACTGACAGGTCGTGCGACGTTGTACCCAAACAAAATTTGCGTCCTTTTTTTCCCACAAATAGAGCTTTCTTTTGGTGGTATTTGATCGCCTCTGCGTCATTTCTTATCACCGCTATAAACAAAAGAAGAGCGACCATTTTGCAAAAAAACCCAAATTTCTTACTTTTTGCTAAAATTCAAATCCAAAAAAAAAATATAAAAAAACATTTTTTTTCACCGTTTTTGGCCGATTTATATAATTCCTCATATTTGCGATAAAAAAAATTGCAATCGGCGTTTATTGATTGGTTTGCGCAAAAGTGGCCGCGTTTACGGATGGTGAGAATTCATTTCTGGGGTTTTTATTTTTTTTTTATTTTTTACTAATAATGGCGGCGATATGAGATTTTTAGCGGTAATGCGATATTGGGGGGGACATGTCGGACCCTTTTGACACTTTTTTGGGACCAATGACATTTATTCAGCGATCAGAAATTTAAATGTCCACTGATTACTGTATAAATGTCATTGGCAGTGAAGGGGTTAACCTGCAGGGGGGGAGAGCTAGGGGTTAATAGTGTTCCCTGGGTGTGTTCTTACTGTGGGGGGGTTGGGCTAACATGGGCCTGAGAGATCTAACTGATCCCAGTGACAGGGATCAGTAGATCTCTCATGCCCCACTGACAGGGCGGGGAACCGCCGTGTTTACATCGGCGGTTCCCCGTTCTTTTCCCTATAGCCGCTCATCGCGGCTCGCCGGCGGACATCGGGTCCGCCCGAGCCGCGGGCACACTCCCCAGGAGTGCGGCGGTGGTGGCCAAATGCGAATCGCCGTTTATTTACGGCGATTTGCGCAGGGCTCCCCGAATCGCCGTTTATTTACGGCGATTCGCGCAGGGCCCTTGTGATAATTGGGGATCGAGAGGGGGGGACGTCCAATTGGGGAAGTGACGGTTACTGTAAATATGTCATTAGTCACCTGTAAATTTAAAGACTAGCGACTTATTTACAGTAACCAGGGTTTTTTCACAGTTT
>BLSH010160854.1:537751-549121 GCA_018402905.1 Glandirana rugosa | reverse complement strand
CGCCCCCCCCCCCCCCCCCCGCTGTGAAAGAACGGAGGTCCGTGTATTTAAACACGAATCTCCGTCCTGACAGAGGGGGAAGGGCGGTGATCACAGTCTTCCTGTATATATGAAAGCCGTGATCACTCCCCTCCCCCAGCAAGGCCAGCACCAATACAGTTAGAACACAGTTAACCCTTAGAGCGCCCCCTCCAGGTTAACCCTTTAACTGCCAATGACATTTACACAGCAATCAGTGCATTTTTATAGCACTGATCGCTGTATAAATGCCAATGGTCCCAGAAAAGGGTCAAAATAGTCCGACTTGTCCACTGCAACATCGCAGTACTTCTAAAAATCGCACATCGCCGCCATTACTAGTAAAAAAAAAAATAAAAACCCCAGAAATTAATTATCATCTGTAAACGCGGCAACTTTTGCGCAAACCAATCAATAAACTCAGATTGCGATTTTTTAAACCAAAAATATGAGGAAAAATATAAATCGGCCAAAACTGATGAAAAAAAAAATGTTTTTATATATTTTTTTTTTTTTGTATTTGTATTTTAGAAAAAGTAAGAAAATAGTTTTTTTTTTGCAAAATTGTCGCTCTTTATTTATTTATAGCGGTGATTAGAAATGATACAGAGGTGATCAAATACCACCAAAAGAAAGCTCTATTTGTGGGGGAAAAAAAAGACACAAATTTTGTTTGGGTACAGCGTCGCACGACCGCGCAATTGTCAGTTAAAGCGACGCAGTGCCAAATCGCAAAAAGTGCTCTGGTCCTAAAGTGTGAAATCCTTCCGGGGCTGAAGTGGTTAAAGCCCACCCGCTAAGAGGCCGCATCTGGATACTATCAATGGAAAGGGGTTAAGGACACTGGCAGGGATGTCCTATAGACAGCTCTCTGGAGAACAGGGAACGAGGTTCAGCCTTTATCTCAAGAAGACTGGAGATGTATGAAGGGAAGTGGCAAAAATGGTGTATTAAGTTCTAATTTTTTATTTTGAGTTCTATAAAACAAGTTGAAAGATTTTCATGACCCTTGGATTCCACAGAACACATTACATAATACAAATAAACCTGCCTGGACCTAACACCATTGGTTTCTTTAGTACACCTCCAGGCACAGATCGAAACAAAGGGTGGGTGTGCCGACAGCTGGATCTCTAGTAAAATTAAAGTGGAACTAGAGTAAAACAGAAAAATCCATATGTCTCAAGCTTTCAATTGTTTCATCCTATTTCTTTAAAATTCTGTGTATCTTTAGTCTCTATAAATACGTTTCCAAGATTCATTTCCAAGACCCCAATCTGCATTCATTTCCTTTATGCCTGCAGCTACAATTAATTTTGCTCTCTTAAAGTAGAACTATAGGCAAAACTTTTTTTATTTTATTTTATTTTGGATAGAGTAAGGGAGGGTTATAACACCTGTCAGATTTTTTTCATCATCTGTGTCGCATTGCAGAGATTTACCTTCACTTCCTGTTCCATAGCCAAACAGGAAGTGAGAGGAAATCCCTGGAAATTAAGGGAATTCCTTGGGGACCCCCAGGTCTCCAGAACTAGTGTCCCCATTGGAAGTATTCCCATCTATTACTTTTCTGGGGACAACCCAAAATTTGGGATTTTCTTTACTTTCACTTTCAATAATGTGGTAAACAGGGCAGATTGAGAAGGGGAATATCCTTAACGGGGGGCATAGACAGCAATGAAAAACTGACAGGGGTTCTAATCCCTCTCTCCAAAACTAAAAAGTAAGTTTTGCCTTTAGTTATTTTTTAATATCTCTTTTTGTAACTATCCATTCAGATGAGCAGAGTGTAAGTGATGAGCTTGAGTAAAAGAGCAAATCCCTGACAACCCTTTAGATGAGCATGTTCCTCCCTGCAGGCCACTTGGTGTCTCAGACTTTAGCTGAATAACTTCCAGAATCAGCAACTGATGGGCAGACTGCATAACTAAAGTCTGTACCATCCAGTTGCCATCTCCCTCCCTGAAACATGCATGTCTAAAGGGTGCCTGTGGATTTGTTATTTTACCTTTGCAATGAGCAGGTGTATCACCCCTCAGCTGGCTGTTATTAACCTCCTCCCACCCGCGCCATAGCCGAATGACGGCTACAGCGCGGCTCTAAAATGCCGGGAGGACGTCAATAGACGTCCTCCCATTTGGCTCGTGCTTGGCGCGCTCCCGTGGGCGCGAGCGGCGCGCGCACGTGCCGCCGCACACTGCGGGAGCGTGCCCGCGGGTCGGGCGGACCTGATGTCCGCCTGAGACCCGCGATCTCCTTTCAGAGAGGAGGAACGGGGAACCGCCGAAGTAAACACGGCGGTTCCCCGTTCTGTGAATGGGACATGACAGATCTACTGATCCCTGTCACTGGGATCAGTTAGATCTGTCATGTCCCGACCAGCCCCGCCCCCCCACAGTTAGAACACACCCAGGGAACATTGTTAACCCCTTCACTGCCCCCTGCTGGTTAACCCCTTCATTGCCAATGACATTTATACAGTAATCAGTGTACATTTACATTTCTGATCGCTGTATAAATGTCATTGGTCCCAAAAAAGTGTCAAAAACGTCCGACATGTCCGCCCCGATATCGCAGTACCGATAAAAATCGCAGATCGCCGCCATTACCAGTAAAAAAAATAAATAAAATAAAAACGCCATAAATCAATGTCCATAGTTTGTAGGCGCTATAACTTTTGCGCAACCCAATCAATTAATGCCGATTGCGATTTTTTTTTACCAAAAATATGTAGAAGAATAAATATCGGCCAAAACTGATGAATAAATTTGTTTTTTTATTTTTTATTTTTGGATATTTATTATAGCAAAAAGTAAAAAATATTATTTTTTTTTCAAAATTGTCGCTATTTTTTTGTTTATAGCGGTGATCAGAAATGACGCAGAGGTGATCAAATACCACCAAAAGAAAGCTCTATTTGTGGGAAAAAAAGGACGCAAATTTTATTTGGGTACAACGTCGCACGACCGCGCAATTGTCATTCAAAGAGCGACAGCGCTGAAAACTGAAAATTGGTTCGGGCAGGAGGGGGGTTTAAGTGCCCAGTAAGGAAGTGGTTAAAGTGGTTGTCAAGGCTTTAAAAAAAAAACACCTGCAAGACAAAGGCATAATGAGCTAGTATGCATTGCATGCTAGCTCATTATGAAATACTTACTTTAGATCGAGCCTGTCGCAGCAGTCCCCGAGCATGTTTTGTCCGTCTTCTTCTGGGATCATGTGCTCTGGCCAATCACATTGTGGACTCCAGCGCTGTAATTGGCCGGAGCCGCGCTGATATCACTCCCGCGCATGCGCAGATGGCCCAGTTGGGCTGTCTCTTCACTGTGCTTGTGCCGATGAGGTCGGCACATGCAGATACAGGGAATATCTCCTAAACTGTGCAAGTTTAGGAGATATTCCCGGGGCCTACAGGTAAGCCTTATTATAGGCTTACCTGTAGTTTAAAGTGGTTGTCATAACTTGACAACCACTTTAAGAGCTGGAAATACATAAAAACTGCAGCTACAGGGATAGACAGGAGGTTATGCACACTGATAAGTCACAGGGAATACTTGGGGGAAACTGCCTCAGAGATCCACAGAGACACTCACCAGTGAGGCACAATTGGACACTATTCCTCCCACTGACACCAACAATGGGGCACTAGTAATCCCACTGGCAACAATAACAGATAGACAACTGTCTAAGAAGGGAATTGCCCTCACTTTTGGAGATTTCCTCTAACTTTCTGTTGCATATCTTGGACAGGACATGAAGGGAACTGTCCCCCATGGGCACAGACAGCATTAAAATAATCTGGCCCTTCTCTCTATCTAAAACAAAAAAAATGGCTATAGCTACACTTTAAATAGTTAATTCCTTTACAGAGGTCATAGCCTAAGGTTCAAAAGACAGGAAGGAATTAGGTGAAGGCTTTGCATCATTGCAACCTTAGATTGTGGAAAGGATTCTTTACTGTTAGAGCCATGCACTCCGCGCAACCTCTCCAACATTCTTTTTCCTCTCTCTGATCACCACCTCATTAGTTTCACTCTCTCCTTGTCTTCCTCCTCCTTGTCTTCCAGATACCAAACAATTACCTGGAAACCTTCGCCATCTTAACACTTCTCTTCATTTTTCTGCTACAGATTGTCTCTACGACAAAATCTCATCCTTGTCCTGCCCCAACCTGGCCACTTCTATATACAACAGCTCACTGTCATCCACCCTAGATACCTTGGCCCCCCTCACTACACACAGAATCAGGGCCCCGACCGCTACAACCCTGGCAGACAGACAGTCCAAGAAGCCTAAAAAAACTGAGCTGTGCTCTTGAGCGTCTGTGAAATAAGACTAAAGTCACAGCAAGATTTCAGCCAATATAAATCTGCCCTCCAAAAATACCATTCCTGCCTCCACACTGCCAAACAGACCTACTTTATCACTCTTATCTACAGCCTCTCACGGAGCCCCCGTCAACTCTTTTCTACCTCCATTACGTCCACCCACTAACTTACTCACTGCCCAGGAGATTGCTCATCACTTTAAAAATAAGATTGATACAATTCCTCTCGAGATCTCCTCTCTACAGATATCTCCCTCACCTCACAATCTTTGTCCTCCTGCACAATCAATACTCTCGTTTACCCCAACTACCATAGAGGAAGTCACTAAACTTCTCTTTACCGCCCACCTAACCTCCTGCCCCCTGGACCCCGTTCCTTCTCAAATACCACGTTCACCCTCTGACTCTATCCTACACTCTTTAACTCACATTTTCAATCTCTCCCTCTCTACTGGCATCTTCCCCAACCCTCTAAAACATGCATTGGTCACTCCCATGCCAAAAAAGGCCACACTGGACCCCACCAATCTTAACAACCTAAGACCCATCTCCTTACTCCCTTTTGCCTCCAAACTCCTTGAACGTGACCACCTCACTGAGAATAACCTTCTTGATCCCCTTCAGTCTGGATTTTGTCCACAGCGCTCCGCAGAAATGGCCCTCCTAAAACTCACAAAAGACTTACTAACAGCTAAAACCAACGGTCATTATTTTGTACTCTTGGACCTCTCTGCTGCCTTTGACGCAGTTAATCACCCCCTCCTCCTCGAAGGACTCAATTTTCTTGGTCTCCATGGCTGTGCTCTCCATTGGTTCGAATCTTTCCTATCTCACAGCACCTTCAGTGTCACAACTCCACTTCCTCCTCTCCAACTCCTCTTACCATTGGGGTCCCTCAAGGTTCTGTCCTTGGACCCCTACTATTCTTGATCTACACGTCCTCCCTGGGTCAGCTAATAGCCTCCCATGGCTTCTGCTATCATTTATATGCCGATGACACCCAAATCTATCTCTCTACCCCTCAGCTCACCCCATCGGTCTCCTCACAGATCACTGCCTTACTAACAGACACATCAGCCTGGATGTCACAGCGCTTCCTCAAACTGAATCTATCTAAAACTGAGCTCATGATATTTCCTCCCCCACGTGCCCCTTCCCCTGACTTCTCTGTTAAGATCAATGGCACAACTATTAGTGCGCCCCACATGCCAGGGTGCTAGGGGTAACCCTAGACTCTGAACTGTGCTTTCAGGACCACATCCAATCCCTGTCCAAATTATGCCGCCTCAGCCTACGCAACATCTCTAGAATACGCCCCTTTTTAACCAATGAGACCACCAAGCTTCTAATTCGCTCTCTGGTTATCTCTCGCCTCGACTACTGCAACTCTCTCCTCATTGGATTACCTTTACTTACATTATCCCCCCTTCAGTCCATAATGAATGTTCCTGCAAGACTCATCCACCTTACCAACCGCTCAGTGTCCTCCGCCCCTCTCTGCCAATCCCCCCACTGGTTTCCACTCACCCAACAAATAAAATTCAAAGTACTAACAATAATTTACAAAGCCATCCACACCTCTGCCCCCAGCGACATCTCTAACTTAGTCTCAAAATACCAACCAAGCCGCCCTCTTCGGTCCTCCCAAGACCTCCTGCAATCTAGCTCCCTTGTCACCTCCTCCCATGCTCATCTACAGGATTTCTCCAGAGCTTCTCCCATCCTTTGGAGCTCCCTACCCCAATCTGCCCGACTGTCTCCTAATCTATCCATCTTTAGATGATCCCTAAAAACCCTTCCCTTTAAAGAAGCCTATCCTGCTTCTAACTAATACACTGTCTTACTTTCTACATCAGCTCATCCCCCACAGCTATTACCTTTTGTATCAATTGACCCTCCCTCTTAGATTGTAAGCTCTAACGAGCAGGGCCCTCTGATTCCTCTTGTACCAAATTGTGATGTAACTGTACTGTCTGCCTTCATTTTGTAAAGCGCTGTGCAAACTGTTAGCACTATATAAATCCTGTATAATAATTTACCGGCTGCTTCCTTTTCTGAATAGACAGAGTCATTGACTCCATCCATTCATAATTGAGCATCGTAAACTGGGTTTCCGATGCTTCTGTTTATGAATGGAGAGGAGCCTTTGTCTCCTGTCCATTCATCTTCAGTGCAGCTGAGGCTGCAGAGAAAGGGACTGGGGAATCTGTGTTCTCAGTCCCTTTCTCTGTCTCAAAGGGGAGATATCAGGGGTCTGTTTTAGGGAAATATTGTAATAAATAAATATTTAAAAGTAAAATTGTAAAAATAATAAAAAATAAAATACAAAAAAAAAAAAAAGACTGACACTGCCCCACCAAAAAAGAAAGCATTGTAATATATATATATATATATATATATATATATAAATGGTAAAAAAAAATAATAAAAAGATAAATTGTAAAAAATACAATTGTAAAAAAAAAAAAAAAACACAGTCCACCTCTCATCAGTGCCACCTATCAATGCCCATCAGTGCTGCATATTAGTGCCACTGTCACATGACATAAGAAAAAAAGTATTGGTATCGGCAAGTACTTGAAAAACAGTGTCAGTACTTGTATTCGGTCTTAAAAAAAGTGGTATCGGTGCAACCCTAATTTATACAGCAAAATCAAAGTTGTAGATTTTCTCCCTCTCTCTATGCTGCAGATGTGTGACTGTTCCCAGATTCGGCCACTAGATGGCGCTCTCCCCTAACACTTCCCATACTTGCATCTCAGACACGTGACTCTGCTAACTAAATCCACCCCCAGTATAGAGCTGACTGTGCGACACGCTGTAAAGGAAGTGCTCAGTGACGTCATGGTGGTAAGTTCTCGAGCAGTCCTGCCTTAGAAAGTAATGACTGCAGTATTGCATGCTGACAGTGACAGTGCACACAATTGTTCAGTCCAGTAAATGTGTAATGGAGCAGACAATGGTGTGCATTGCTCACAGCTTTGACTATTGGAGTCAGGGAGTCAGTGACTACACAGCATGGCATGCATGGGGGTCACACTGTTGGTTGCAGTACAGGAAGACAGCCAGCCAATGATATTATTAGTAGTAATGGTGTTATTGGGTTTATAAATTGCATTGACAGTTTTTACAGCACTTGACATAATATGTATTCACATCAGTCCCTGCCCATAGGAGCTTACAATCTAAGTCCCTCTCTTGCATACGCATGCTAGGGCCATTATGACAGGAGATAACCAGCTATCATGTCTTTGGAGTGTGGGAGGAAACCGGAATACCCAGGGGACACCAATGCAACTACAGGAAGACCATGCATACTCCATGCAGATACAGTGGATCCTTGGATTATAAGCATAAGCCATTCCAGGAGAATGCTTGTAATCCAAATCACTTGTGTATCAAATAGGGTTGCCACCTCATCCCATAAACCTGAACACATATTAATTACACAGGTTACCTGGTGGTGGCTGGTCATGGCGTAATGGTTGGGAAGATGTAAGGGGTTTTTGAAACTTCTACCGCTGGCAGATCCCATCGGATATCTCTGACCCTGTCTTTTGACCGCAGCACGGGAAGTGATGCGGAACTTGATGGGTCACTATCTATTCTGTCCCCCCTCCTCCGCACATACTCTTATATGAGTGGACTCAAATTGACTCTGAGTCACAAAACTCTTGTTTTTACCCAAGCCATTATATACCATCTGCCATAACGATACTTGCCCACCCGGTAATGACATCTGATCTGCTCTGTTGGGGGATCTGGTTTTGTGCTCAATTGATTGTCTATGTTTGAGCACTGAACTCTCTTTCATACAGAAGTAAGTATCCTGTTTTTAATTACACCTCGAGTACAGAGTGTCAGATGAACTGGTAGGTATTTGCCATTGTCCGAAGGTGGAATTCGGTACCCAACATGTTTCGGGTTAGAACAGCAGACCCTTCATCAGGGGTAAT
The DNA here is from genome assembly GCA_018402905.1 of Glandirana rugosa. Lineage (NCBI taxonomy): Eukaryota > Metazoa > Chordata > Amphibia > Anura > Ranidae > Glandirana > Glandirana rugosa. The sequence goes on along the minus strand of BLSH010160854.1, from coordinate 540,823 downwards.
TTACAATGGACGAGCAGTCCACAGCAGACCCTTCATCAGGGGTAATTTACAACGGACGAGGAGTCCGTTGTAAATTACCCCGATGAAGGGTCTGCTGTTCTAACCCGAAACATGTTGGGTACCGAATTCCACCTTCGGACAATGGCAAATACCTACCAGTTCATCTGACACTCTGTACTTAAGCATCTGTGGTGAAGTCTACCCTTGTTATACAAATGTATTTTATGATCTTGTTTACTTGCTGTTTGTATGTACACTGGCCTATCAGTGGATAACATATAACAAAAATTCTTATTCGTTTTTTGATGAATAAAGTAAATTCAATTTTAAGGTGGTTTGGTGTACCTATCTAAAGTCCCAACAAGGGGGTTTACCTTTCTTTTTGTGTTAAGCAACTTCCTCCTGGGGCCACAGACTCCTGCTGTGTGACTGGCCGGAGCCACGTGACGTCACTCCCGCATATGCGCTCGGGAGCCGCCGGTCATGGCACTGGCTCCTGAAGAAACCGCACATCATCAATGCAGTATACAGTAAATCGCATCAGTTTAGGGTGAAAACATAAGACTCTTTATTCCAATACAGGTACAGATATACACTCAGGGGACAATCCACCCCTCCTTTGCATAATGACACAGGGCAGGGTAAACTTTACCTCCTCTAATAACAAGACACACAGGTATTCAACTATCCAACAGTAGACAGTATTATCAGGAGGGAGGGCTGTTGGAGGAATTCCCCACTCCTTTACATAATGACACAGACAGGAGTGGCAGAAAGCAGCCCGGATCCTCCTCTTCTGGGGTCCCTCCCTGGCCCCTCCTTTCTATTGAGTGTCCCCACTGCAAGCAGCTTGCTATGGGGGCACCTGAGTCGCAGCTCCGTGAATCCATTCAGACACGGAGCTGCGGTTTGGCCCCGTCCCCTCGCTCTCCTCATTGACTAACTGACTTTGATTGAGAGCAGCGGGAGCCAATAACACCGCTGCTGTGTCTCAGCCAATCCAGAGGGGATGGCCGAGGCACTTGTGGACATCGCTGGATAGTGGATAGAGAGGGAGCCTGTTGCACACAGAAGGCTTTTTATCTTGAAGTATAACTAAGGGCAAAACTTTTTTTTTTTAGTTTTGGACAGAGTGGAGAGGGATTAGAGACCCTGTCAATTTTTATTGCTGTCTTAGGCCCCGTTAAGGAGATTCGCCTGCCCTATTTCTCCTGTTTACCATTATCATTGGAAGTGAAAGTAAAAAGAAACCACCAATTTTTGGGTTGTCCCCAGAAAATTAATAGAGGGGAAATCTTCCAATGGGGACACTAGTTCTGATGACCTGGGCGTCCCCAAAAAATTCCTTTCATTTGCAGAGATATACTCTAACTTCCTGTTTGGCTAAGGTACAGGAAGTGAAGGAAAATCTCCGCAATGGGACAGAGATGGCGAAAAAAAATCCTCCCTTACTCTATCCGAAATGAAAGAAAAAGTTTTGGCCGTAGTTCTACTTTAACCACTTGCCGAACGCCTCGCATACATTTACTGCGGCAAGTTGGCTCCGCTGCGCAGATCGGCGTCTATAAACAGTGATCTGCGCAGTTGCAGGTGGCGCGCTCTCATGCCCGCCACACTCTGTGTGAGTGTGGCCGCGGGTAGGGCGGACTCGATGCCCACCGGCGACCCGCGATCGCCTTGTACAGAGAATGAACGGGGAACCGCCGATGTAAACACGGCGGTTCCCCGCACTGTCAGGCGGCATGACAGAGACCTACTGATAACTTTGATCGGGATCAGTTAGAGCAGTCATGCCCTGCCAGCCCAGCCCCCACACAGTTAGAACACACACAGGGAACACAGTTAACCCCTAGATCGCCCCCTACAGGTTAACCCCTGCCAGTGACATTTATACAGTAATCAGTGGCTATTTTTAGATCTGATCGCTGTATAAATGTCAATGGTCCCATAAAAGTGTCAAAAATGTCTGATCAGTCCGCCTCAATATCGCAGTCCCGATAAAAATTGCAGATCTCCGCCATTACTAGTAAAAAAAAAAAGTAAAACTGCCATAAATTAATTCTCATGGTTTGTAAACGTGGCAACTTTTGCGCAAACCAATCAATATACACCTATTGCGATTTTTTTTTTTGTCACCACAAATATATAAAATAATATAAATCGACCAAAATTGAAGAATACATTTGTTTTTTTTATATATTTTTTTTTGGAAATGTATTATAGCAAAACATAAAAAATATTGTTCTTTGTTTATAGTGCAAAAAAAAAACAAAACGCACAGGTGATCAAATACCACGAAAAGAAAGCTCTATTTGTGGGAAAAAAAGGATGCAAATTTAGTTTGGGTACAACATCACACGACCGCGCAATTGTCAGTTAACCACTTGAATACAGGACGTTTATACCCCCTTCCTGCCCAGACCAATTTTCAGCTTTCAGCGCTCTCACACTTTGAATCTCAATTACTCTCTCATGTTACACTGCACCCAAACAAAATTTTTATCATTTTTTTCTCACAAATAGAGCTTTCTTTTGGTGGTATTTAATCAACGCTGGGTTTTTTATTTTTTGCAATATAAGCAAAAAAAGAGCGAAAATTTTGAAAAAAAAACACTTTTTTTTAGTTTCTATTTAACAATTTTGCAAAAAAAAATTTTCTTCATAAATTTGGCCCAAAATTTATACTGCTACCTATCTTTGGTAAAAAATAACCCAAATTAGTGGATATTATTTGGTCTCTGTGAAAGTTATAGAGTCTACAAACTAGGGTGCAAATCATTGAAAATTGATCACACCTGATGTACTGACGGCCTATCTCATTTTGTGAGACCCTAACAAGCCATTAAAGTACAAATACCCCCCAAATGACCCCTTTTTGGAAAGTAGACATCCCAAGGTATTTAGTAAGAGGCATGGTGAATTTTTTTAAGTTGTAATTTTTTCCCACAATTCTTTGTAAAAATGAAGAATTTTTTTTTTTTTTTTTACACAAAATTGTCACAACAACAAGTTATTTCTCACACACCGCATATACATACTTGCAATGACACCCCAAAATACATTCTCATGTAG
>BLSH010160854.1:509451-525973 GCA_018402905.1 Glandirana rugosa | reverse complement strand
ATATAAACCCCCCCCCCCCCGTCCTCCTCCAGTCCCCCTCTATGCTCCTACGCTCCCCCTGTCCCAGATCTTTCAGGATGGAGAGCGGAGGAAGGAGCTGGTATAAATGTCATATGCTCCTTCCTTTTCTAAATGGAGGCTGCAGTGTAAGGGACTGGGGAATCTCTATCCTCAGTCCCTTTCCATGTCTGAAAGGGGAGATGTCAGGGGTCTGTTTAAACCCCTGATATCTCACCAAAGCCCCTCTGTCCCCTACCCCCCAACAGGGTTGATTTAAAAAAAATTACAAAAAGGAAACCTTGTAATAAATATGTTAAAGTAAAATTGTAAAAATAATAAAAAATAACAAAAAATATACATTGTAAAATATAAAAAAAAAAAATAGATTGTAAAAAATAAAATTGTAAAAAATGTATTAAATAAAAACAAACTACTGACACAGTCCACGCCTCATCAGTGCCCATCGGTGCCACCTATCAGTGCCCATCAGTGCTGCATATTAGTGCCACTGTCATATGACATAAAAAAGTATCGGTATTGGCAAGTACTTGGGGGGGGGGGGGGGGTGTATTGGCACTCGTACTCGGTGCAACCCTAGTAAACACTACAGATAGATGTGCCCAGGTCAGATTTCATGAATGGAGTTTACATCCACTTTAAATAAAGTGGCGGTGCAAACACAAAACCCATAACTATCAATTAAAAGGTGAACCTGCCATGGGACAAACATTTTTTTTAAACTTCAAATAAATATGTGCAGATAAGAATCTGCTACAATATCAATCCTACATGGACCTTCAATAGTGAATAAAGCGACAGTGCAAAAATGAATGTATTACTTTCACCAGGTAATTATGTGAATATCATACTTCATGTAGTATGGTAACAACACTCACCCACTCCACTGTATCTGTGGAGGGAGACATGGTTGCCACACCAGGACAGGGCTGCCAACATGTCTTCCTCCCTTTATCCCCATTATATTAGACAGCTTGAAATGAAAGATAACATTGTTTGATACATCATTTCAGCCAATGGGAAGAAACAAGGATAATGCATTTCTGGCAAGATCAACAGGTATTTTCTGTACTTGCTGAAAATGTGCTTAGCATGAAAAGTGAAAATGAATGCAGCCATCACATCTAAAGACTGGCAAGCTGCGGTATATTACATAATTGTTTTTGGGGTTAGATACGCATTCACTCTTTGGGTCAGCCACTAGAGGCTGCCTTAGCTCCGCTTCCAGATAGACTTAATCCTTTATAAAGGAGACCTTAGATGACCCTCTGTGGTCCCTTTTCAACTTGAGGATGAGGATGTGTGGAGCATTGAGCAATAGAACTCAATGTGATGGCATGACTACTCTTTAGGGAATTCTTGTGGGTGAAAGTCGTTGGCTCCTCAAGTCGTTTTGAGGGCAATGGTAAATTCTTTCAGGAGTTTGAGCACCTTCAGTGCCCACACTTATCTAAAAGGGTTGTGTTTTTTTTTATAAAGGCTGGGTTTTAGTTTCTTGACTGGTCCACAACTCTGTAGAAGGCTGACCCTTACTTGTTCACATCTCTCTTCCTGTTATAATGGATAGACGTCCCATGTTCCCCCTTGCTTTAGTCAAGGAGTACTTGCTCCCTTCCCTCTACAAACTCATCCCCGCTTTCCTCCCTTCCCTGTTGTTCCTATTTAACCCAGCTGTGCAACTCTTTAAAAATGAACTCCAAGAAACGCATTTCATGGTCAATACAAATACCCTCTTTTTAGGTTTTCCATTTTTTCCATTTCAATAATTGTATTAATTTTCAAATGAAGGTATAACAGTGGTGCCCACACAGGGGCAATGGATCAATATACAGAGGTAACCCAGGAGTCAAAAGGAGAGTACAACAAGGTCAAGGACCTACTCAAGATTTTGGGCTATCCACCATGGAGACAGCTTGGTGAAGATACTCATGGTTGTCCTCTGATGGTGGGGTAGGGGGAATAAAGAGGGAGTGGGGAGGTAAATATGGAAAATGGAACAAGATGTCTCCTTGGTGGGTACAGGACCAAAGGTGGGGCAAGTAGCTATAGATAGCTAAAAGTAGAGGGACTCAGGAAGATAAGGGCCATTAGTCCTGGTTGCACAACCTTGAGAAAGTAAAGCTGGCCATGAACAGTTTTATTTTTTGTTCAGTCACATTCCCCATTGCAGCTATTGTATTCTTACAGCTGGCACTCGAACAGAGGCTACATCTGATTGGACAGGGCCACCCGTGGAGTAAATTTGCATAGTGTATGGTCGCTGTTCACCTGTAAGTCTATGAAGGTGCTGGAAGTTTTTAATCTTTTTTTCAATAGAGATGTATTATGTGGGCAGCACAGTGGTTAGCACTTCTGCGTGGCAGCACTAGGGTCATCGGTTCAAATCCCAATCATGGTGCTACCTGTGCAGAGTCTGCATGTTCTCCCTGTGCCTGTGTGGGTTTTCTCCCACACTCCAAAGACATGCTGGTAAGTTAATTGGCTGCTGTCTAAATTGGCCCTAGTATATGAATGTGAGTTAGGGACCTTAGATTGTAAGCTCTTTGAGGGTAGGGACTGATGTGAATGTACAATACGGTATATATGTAAAGCACTGTGTAAATTGTTGGCTCTATTTAAATAATGCATAAAATAAAAACAGAGCTTTATTATTTCAAACACTGACTGAGGACCAGGTTTTATGATTTTATTGCTCCAAAATCCCATTTAGGCTGAATCCTGTTATTTATTCTTGCATCTTCAGCTTGTATACTAAGTAGTAATCACAGACTCTGCATTGAACCTTACCATTTGCAGATGCAAAAATGTATTTTTTCTTTCCTCTTGTAGCTGAAATGTGGGAACTGCGGAGAGGTGTCAGACAAATGGCAATACATAACACTAATGGTGAGTTATACAGCATTTTATTGTACTAATAACCCTGCACAACAAAGTTCTTGCTTCTTGAACACTGTTGGGTGTCCCTTATAGATTTTTGGTTGCTGATCACAAAAATCACATCCAAATTTGCCCATCACATACCGTTTCATTGAAATCTTCAGTTTTGTCATGTTTTTTTCTTATTTGTGTCCATAAATGTTAGTTTCTGTAAGAGGCCGATGAACAATGTTTTGTGCAGTCTGGGTATGTCCAGGCCAGGCTGGAAGCTGTTCTGTGGAAGTATGCAGCCTGGGTATGCCTGGTCAGGCCTGGAGCCAGCTTGACACGGTCTCAGCAGGCTATATAAGTGGCTTGCATACACAGATGCTGCTCATTGGATTATATATAGAATTTATAGTGTGTATGTATTGTTTCAGAATATAGCATGGCTTCATTAGCACTGTAACAAGAAAGTTAGATGTTATAGACGTTTTACAGGATGATTGGTGTCGATCGATATGTCTCGTCAATGTCGTAACAGCCAAGATGCATTCTGCTATATTTGTGGCCAGTATATGCTTGTTCATCAGAGGCCCTCAATGACTGCTCTTGTGAAGAAAGCATATCATCTGTACTTCGGATGTAAAATTGGTGATCAAGACAAGGAATGGGCACCACACATTTATTGTGCGACGTGCTGTCTGTCTGAGAGCTTGGCTCAGAGCCACTCCAAAGACAATGCCGTTTGCTGTCCCGATGATATGGAGAGAACAGAAAGACCATGTGATAGACTGCTACTTCTGTTTGACTAATGTGTCTGGTTTCTCTGCTAAAAACAAGAAGTCAATTGAATAGCCTAATCTGCCTTCAGCAATGAGACCCATGCCACAGGATGACAGTCACCCAATTCCGAAACCACCAGTGGAATGGACCTTAGACAAGCTTCTCATAACATACAAAACAATGAAGTGCAACATGCCACTCGAGATTCATTTCCTCCACTCACACTTGGCCTTCTTCCCTGCAAATCTTGGTGCTGTCAGTGACGAGCGCGGTGAAAGGTTTCACCAAAACATTGCTACAATGGAAAAACGATATTTAATGGCAACTGGAATCCATCAATGATTGTTGACTACTGTTGGACACTGCAACATGATACACTGGACATTGGATACAATGAAAATCAGCAGCAAAACACCTTTAATTATGTTGAACTTAACCTCCCTGGCGTTAATCCCGAGTGTGGCTCGGGGTGGAATTTCAGTACCATTAGCGGTAACCCCGAGCCACACTTGGGATTGCATTGCTGGATCCAGGCTGGGTTACTCACCTTGTCCCCTGGATCCAGCGATGTCCCCCCGCTGTGTCAGCGTGTCTGTCCCTCCGCCCGATGCCTCTGTGTGCCGGGCTCCGTTCCCTGCGGGCGTCGCGTCACACGGGGACGGAGACCGGCGGGAAATTCAAATAGTGAAACACAATACATACAGTACACTGTAATCTTACAGATTACATTACTGTATGAAATCATTTCACATCCCATTTGTCCCTAGTGGTTTGCCCAGAGCCCTGCATGCACTTTTATATAATAAATGTCATTCTTTCTGCCTGGAAACTTGAGAATGTCCATAGCAACCAAAAAGTGTCCCTTTACGTCAAAAGTGGTTTTTGATCAGCTAGAAAACAGCGATAGTAAATAAGAATCATTTGCAGAATTGAGTGATACTGATTTTTGGGGAAATTTATCATCAGACACTGAAAGTGACGACAGCGACAATTCTGCAAATGAGCAAATTTCAGTGTTTTTGATTTGATTACATTATTGAATAAATTTTATTACTATTACGTTATTATTTCTGATAATTATTTATAGTTATTTATTATATTATAATTTATGATTTCATGTTTCAAACTTTTTCATACCCGGGATGTCTACTAGACTCTTGTTTGGACAGATTTAAGTGAGTTATTGCTAAGAATTACAGGCCTGCAATATAAAACGCCAAATTTCCATGCAAAATAATGGTACCGCTTTCAGCACCAAAAATCTGAAATAATCACCGCCAGGGAGGTTAATAGCGTATTAGAAATATAAACATGATTAAATACGTTATTGCTGGTAAACAGTTAATGATTTATTTCTCAGAGTTCCTACGTGATGTAGCAAATCCAAAGCTATATTTGTGCATACCCACCAGGTACCTGTCACAATCAGCAAAAACTTTTCAGGAAGCAAAATTTTTCTCAAATTGTTGTGCAGTGTAATTGTTTCAGGACAACTACATACACAGTTACGTCTCTACAGATGCAGATGATCTGTCAGTGAGTGCTGGTCACATTCTGAGAATGGGGAAAGAGCACCATCAGCCTCTAACCAATGTGCAGCCATGGTTCACTGTGAGCCAATAGATTTTCATGCATGGAGCAAATATTTCAAACCCCCTTTACCTTCTGAGGCAGAGTGTTCCATAAGGCTAGGATCACACTAGTCTGCACAATAAAACACCACTTTTCACAGTGCGGGCTATTGTATCGTGTTCTCCAACATGGGGTGCTTTTTGTTTTTCCATCCTTAGTAGTGACCTGTGTTTGCCCAATGTGGAAAAATGCAGCTCATCACACATAGTGCGAACAAGCCTTAAGTTACTTGCTTTAGTGCATGGACCTGTAGTTACAGTGCACATATGCGGTCATTTAACCACGTGCTGACTGCCAGCACTACATTTACTGCTGGCGGGAAGCAGCCCCAGGCATCATGACGTACCCATATGTTGCAGTAAACTTCCTAGTTTAGAGGCTGGTGTGCGGGCCCCTGTTGATCTGTGCTGTGATTGGACACAGCAAGAGTTTGTCAGCAGGTTGCAGCCAACCATTTTGGCTGTATACCTGCTGATCGACACTGGAAAATCACAGCACAAAGATCTGTGTGTTTGTAAACACAACACACAGGTTCTGGCTGGATCTCCCTCTGCTACTAGTCATCCCGCCTGCAGGTGGTGCTCTCCCCCCCCTCGCTACCAGGCAGCCCAGCTCCTTGCCAACCCTCATTTTGCAGTCGAAAATGTGTCTAGGTAAGTGCAAAATTTGAGGGCTGCTTTGCAACACAGCCAGTCAGCCACAATCTGCACAGGGTGTATCTGCCTACTGCAACTATACTACTGTTCCAACCAGAGAATTTCACAGGTAAGAATGGCAACATAAAAGCCAGATACACCCTGTGAAGGCTGATAGACTGTGTGTAAAGGAATGTGATTTCAGCCCTGTGTAGTAGTGTGGGGGTGAGGAGCCGTATACAGTGCTGGGATGGGAAAGGAATTTGCCAAGTGACCTGCCAGGGGTCCCTGTCCTCTGATTCTGCAGCAGTGATCCCTGTCCTCTGATTCTCCAGCGGTGATCCCTGTCCTCTGATTCTCCAGCGGTGATCCCTGTCCTCTGATTCTGCAGCGGTGATCCCTGTCCTCTGATTCTGCAGCGGTGATCCCTGTCCTCTGATTCTCCAGCGGTGATCCCTGTCCTCTGATTCTCCAGCGGTGATCCCTGTCCTCTGATTCTCCAGCGGTGATCCCTGTCCTCTGATGTAAGGAGGAACTCTGTGAACTCAAAACTCTTTGGCCACTTTTTGAGTATCTTGGTGTGCAGTGGGTGTATCTGCACGCACGCTGGAAGTGGTGGGTGGTGGGGCCAGGTCAGCTTTTGCATTGGGGTCCACAAGCTTCAAGCTATGCCTCCGCAGTGTACAGTATTATCACTGATCACTGTTTTGATGTCACTAGCGGCATCAGTGTCAGTTGGTGTCCCTCTCAGCCAGCGTCAGTTTGCACCAGATTGCCTGCCACACTACTATAAGCTGCTGATCACCGCCATTACTAGTATAGTGTCTGTATGGATCAGTATCTTGATCACGATCAGAACTATACTGGTGTCCCCAGTAGTATTGTTTCCGAAAAATGCAGTGTTAGCAGGATCAGCCCCGATCACTGCCAGCACTTGCAACATGTAGCAGAATACATTTTGGCCTAAATTTATGAAGAAATTTGATTTTATCAGATGTTTTATAACAGAAAGTAGAAAATATCTTTTTTGTTTATATAATGAGAAATTAAAAAACCCGGAGATTAAATGCCACTAAAAGAAAGCTCTATTTGTGTGGAAAAAAATGAATTAATTTGGGTACAGCGTTGCATGACCGCACAATTGCCATTTAAAGTAGCTCAGTGCTGATAAGCAAGAAATGCCCTGGTCATGAAGGGGGTAAAACCCTGCGGAGGTCAAGTGGTTAAAATAAAAACAACTGTTGCCATGGGTCCCAACTCTGGGTCACTGGGGGGTCTGTTCGGACTTTCTGCTGGCGCAAGTGAGTGATTGTTTATTAACTCTTACCCGAGTTTTAATGGTCAGTTTTGAACATACTAATATATGTCTGTTTCCTTATTAGAATTGTATGCTCCTGAGGAAGCGACTATACTGTCGCGAAACATGTAGAGCGATTCTCTCATTGCAAGACAGTTGAGTGGAATCCCCATAGTGGGAGGCAATTTCTGTGGATCAATGTGTATTCATTGCTAGTGCTGGATGGTACCACATACCACCCCCCAAGGGGGACCACTTGTACTGTTTATTATGGTTCTATTAATTCGCTTTGATTGTGAATATTATTGAATGGTGATATCCTTTTAATGTAGACCAATAAAACATTTATTTTATACTATTTCATATGTGCCGGTAAAGTCCATTGTTTTCAAACCCAATCTCCAAATACATGGGTCCCAACCAGCATTACTGCATAAAATGCATTATTTCATGTGTTTGTAATTATTTTCTAATGGACACTCCTGAATGTACAAGAAAAGATTTCATTAGGGTAGATAGTTTCTGAATGCAGCTTGAAGGATGATTTTCTACAATGGAAGTGACCCCATATGGTTATACCCGCTCTTCCTTCTTGCAGCATGTGTATGTGATTCAAGAATTTTATTTTTTATGAGACATTTACTTTTCTGGTGTTCATGAGACTTTTCATGCTGTCACCTGCAGGACAGTACCCCTCTGAAAGGAGGCAGAGGCAGTGCCAGCATGGTGCAGAAGTGTAAGCTGTGCTCCCGGGAAAACTCGATAGGTAAGTCTTCACACATTACATACTGAGAACAGGGAGGAGGGGGAATAAGTGTCTTCAAAGGAAGAGAGTGAATTCTCCTTTTTTTTTACTATGTACCAATAAAAACTTTGCTTCATTCAAAAAAAAAAAAAAAAAATATGGCTGCCCCATGTACATACAGTAAAGTATGTAAATACAAATGAAAAGGATCAAATACAAAACTAGCACTTTTTTTTTTCTAAAACTTTAAATCCAAACGGCAGCCAGATATAAAAACACCAATTGATGCAATTATTATGTTTATATTTAAAAAAAAATCATAAAATGTTTAAAGTGGAACCAAGCCCTCCTACGTTTTATAGCTGAGAACAAACCCGGCTTAGCCCTTTTTCACCTCTGCAGTTGCCATGCTGCTTGCACATGTGGTCATCTCTAACAACAGCCAGGGTTTGAAAGTTCCATTAAGAGCTGATATGAGTACACTGGCAACCGTTATCACCAGGGAAATGCTTTGGATGGATTTTTTGGGGGGAAACTGTTAAATCGGTGCATTTATTTCCACTTAAAATATGGCTAGTGTAAGTACCTGATTTTGTCTTTACACCAGCCTCCTGAATTCCCACACCTAAGAAGTGCTCTGATTGTGAGACAGGGAGGCAGCACTGGAAGGCAAGCAGACTGTGCTTACCCTAAACATGGTGAGAGAAGGGAGCAGAGGGATTACCCCTTCAGTCTGCTGCTGCTCCCTTCTTCATCCAGTTAACCAGCTAGGGGTGTGTTCTCGATCAAGCTGTCCTACTACTGCAGTGATGGTTGAGGACCTGACCTCCTTGTAAGCAGTTCCCATATGTGTTTCATCTTTGTATTTAGAAGCTTGCCTGGTTTTCAGCCACATGCAGACTTTACCGAGACTGGAAATTCCCTTTTTTCCTTTTTTAATGCAGATATACTGAGCACTTCCATGCAGCCGTACAATGTAAGTACCCGAGGGTCAGGATGTTGCTGTTTTATCTCAGTTTGGGATGGGTACCGCTATCTGCTGCTACCGAATTCTACTATCATGCTGTTGTTTTTGGTTTTGCTCAGGCTGAAGACAACGAAAAATTTAAGACTATAGTGGAGTTTGAGTGTCGCGGACTGGAACCTGTAGACTTTCAGCCACAGGTAAATGAAGAAGATACAGAATTCAAAGTATATATTGTCCCATTATTATTATCCCAGTTATTTGGGGACGATGGCAGTGGGGATCTGCACCAAAATACCTGCTTTAACTGCTTGCCGACTGCCCTATAGCAGTGTTACTGCTACAGGGCGGCCAGCTGTGTGCCGGATCACGTGTCACGAGATATACGTGATTCCGGGTAATGGGCGCACTTTGATTACACACCGTGTAAGCCAATGGGCGGGTGCCGGGTACTCGATGTCCTCCGGCTCCCACCTATCGTCGGGCAGAGAGACAGAACCGTGATCTGCATATGTAAACAAAGCAGATCGCCGTTCTGACAGGTGGGAAGGGATGGAGTTTGTGTCCATCTTTTACTCTAGTAAAAGCACCTCACACAGTATAGTAAAACACACTGGTTAGGCACACCGTTAACCCTTTGATCGCCCCTGATGTTAACCCCTTCCCAGCCAGTGTCAGTACAGTAGCAAAAACAAACACAATGGCACACCGGCCTAGCGCATTATCCCTGATAAAATTATTTTATTAAAAGTTAAAAAGATATATACTCGCAAACGAGTCATAAAAATGCACGACAACCATATAAGCAGTCCCTCCAATTCCTGGACCTGCACTGCACGACTGGTATCTTGCACAACTCAGGCTGACGCGTTTCGAGGTTTGTACCTCTTCCTCGGAGCCTGCTGTACACCTTCCATGACACATTTTTATAGACCATATGCAATGACATAGTGGGGGTGGTGGGACTGCACAGCCACGCCCACTTTGGGCGTGTGCTGTGCAGGGGACTACCTGTATACTTCACCCCATTAGCCCTCCTGCCAAAGAGTATAGCCAAAATCATCATTGTTTGTTATGTGGCCATATGTGACTGCATGCTAATATATATCTCCATATATCCATGTGCATCTATAAGTTGCAGCAGCATAATGTATAATCATGTATACATAAAAGTGTCTAAAGTGTATAGCCCTGTTAGTATAATAATGTCAGTATAGTGGCACTTACCCTATTATGAGAGGAGCCAGGATGCGCTATGAGGAAGGAGGCACAAAACCCTGCTCCCCACATCTACTGTGGATGTTTGTGTAGTAGTGTGGATCCCCGAGCCGCACAGCAGCTCGTGTATCTGGAACGCAAGCCCAGTGTCGGCTCAGTGTGCGTTCCAGAGACTGCGATAGGCTCCTCCACTGTCCCCATGACTTGATGCCGTCATCACATCGGGACGGACCTTTCTCCACCCTCTCTCCGCTCGGCAAGTGTGGGATACCAGTCGTGCAGTGCAGGTCCAGGAATTGGAGGAACTGCTTATATGGTTGTCGTGCATTTTTATGACTCGTTTGTGAGTATATATCTTTTTAACTTTTAATAAAATAATTTTATCAGGGATAATGCGCTAGGCCGGTGCGCCATTGTGTTTTTTGTTTTTGCTACAGTGCCTATGGACTACCCCTAGTTCATCAGTGGCAGCAAGGTGGCACATTATCCAGAGGCCATTTGTTCCATGGACTACCTGAACACAGAGTGAAAGATGCCTCCCCTCTAAGCGCAGGAATATAGTTTGTGTATGTGAAGTGTCAGTACAGTGACAGTACATATTTTTAGCCCTGATCACTGTTAGTGCTACTGGTTCCCAAAAAGTGTCAGTGTCAGAATGTCTGCCGCAATATCGCAGTGCCGCTATAAGTTGCTGATCGCTGCCATTACTAGTAAAAAATATTTTTTTTAAATATCCCAAAGTCTGTAGACACTATAACTTTTGTGCAAACCAAGCAATAAACGCTTATTGGGATTTTTTTTTACCAAGATATGTAGCAGAATATATATGGGCCTAAATTTATGATGAAATTACATTTTTTTTATTGTATTTGTTTTATAGCAGAAAATAAAACATGTTTTTTTTTTCAAAATTGTCGGTCATTTTTTATTTATAGCGCAAAACATAAAGACCGCAGAGGTGATCAAATACCACCAAAAGGAAGCTCTATTTGTGGGAAAAAAGGACATAAATTGTATTTGGGTACAACGCCGCACGACCACGCAATTTTCGAAGTACAGCAGTGCCATATTGCAAAAAAATTGCCTGGTCATGTACGGGGGTAAATATTCCAGAGGTCAAGTGGTTAAAAACATGCTTTCCACTTTGGAATTCTGATCCAAGAGGATTCTATTCATTTCCATAAATGGGGAAAAAAAGTTCTGGGGGGAAATCTGTCTCATGGCCTTGGCCTCAAAGTATTGTTTGCATCTTTGCAGAAAACACACCGCAGGACACTGCAGCAGCAGCTCTGATTTTATCATTGAAAAGAAATGCAGGAACAGATTTTTAATTCTAGTCAGCCAGTCTTGTGATTTATACATCCCAGCCAGGCGGCATAACCAGGAAGATCACACTAATTCTCATGGTTCAGTATTAGTGCTGCTTGTTTTACTGCACTGCTCATTGGACAGAGGTGATGCCGCTGATACATTTATCAGTCCGTAGGCTGACTATGGAGAGCTGACAGGAAGATGTAAAGTTAACACAGGAAATGAGAGTGTCACCTGCTTGCCCATGCAGTGTAACAGAGGTGTGAGAATCGAAAGACTAGATGAAAAAAATGACAAATATTTTGTTGGGCAGTTCACATACCTATATTTCAACTATGTATTTCAATACATACGGAAAATTCTATCAGAAAGGCCTAGCTGTCCAAGTGTTGTACAGGTGCCACATCCCAATACATGTAGACAAAAACAGGGTAGATTGGGGGACTTTAAAGGCACCAGAAAACACTTTAGATTTTAGTAAATATATAAAGAATTTTATTGGTAAAAACATGTTAAAATTCATGTGAAGATAAAACAAGAAAATGTCATATCTACAGCAAAAGATTGTAACATATATGTCCTTCTCTGGTTGGACATATCCTCACAACAGTACCCCTACGCATTTCGACTAAAAGTCTTCTTCAGGGGGTTCTTTGTTGAGGAGTACAATGAATAGGCGCTACAAGACAAAGGTCAATTAGTGACTTATTCTACAAAATTATATATGAAAACATGTAATTTGAATTGCCTCCTGTCCTGGCCTTTGGATTTGTGCTGGGCTGGCATTGTTATCCACATATGATCTCTCTACACATACATTGTAAGATATATCCATATGTCTGGCGTTGGATTTACATGTTTTCATATATAATTTTGTAGAATAAGTCACTAATTGACCTTTGTCTTGTAGTATAGGGATGTGGTGCTGGAATTGTTTGTCCAGTATTCTCATTTTGTTCCACTTTGTCTTGTAGTGCCTATTCATTATACTCCTCAACAAAGAACCCCCTGAAGAAGTGGAAACGTGTAGGGGTATTGTGACAATATGTCCAGCCAGAGAAGGACATATATGTTACAATCTTTTGCTGTAGATATGACATTTTCTTGTATGTAATATGTTTGATCTTCACATGAATTTTAACATGTTTGTACCAATAAAATTCTTTATATATTTACTATAATCTAAAGCGTTTTCTGGTGCCTTTAAAGTCTGGATTGTGTAAATCATCATCATGTGTCTTCTTGTATATTATACAATTGCTGGACATACAAATCATAAACAAAAGAGTTTCACTGGAGTTTCACTTTGATGCAGGTGGCGGTTCCATTTCTAAGTAAAACAAGCATTGGCATCTGAAATGAGAACTGTCTGTGCTGCCTTTAGCAATGAATGACATACCTCCATATATGTTTCTATGATGGCTTAGGAGATACAATGGAAGATTTTTGGTTGTAAAGATATTTCATACTGGATACCCAGAGTATTTTAGGTGTCTTTCATCATATTGGTCACGCAGCATGCTGGGCTCTGTTGCATTGACTCATTCACAGGCCAGTGTTGTGAAGAACATAGGGGGCTGCTTCTGTGCACCTTTAGCTGTTCTTCCAGAAAGTGGCCTAATCCCTTTAGTAGATTACTGATTAGTCACTCTTCCATCACCATGTCACACTGATGTAACCAATTATTGTCCATTATGTAAAGTGGGGATTGTGGAAAACAAGTGAGAAATATATTGGCTTACATGGTGCGGGTGTTAGTTCTGTGACATATGTCACCCATGTGTGCTGCATGCCACAGTTAAAGAGTCAAGTAAACAAATCAGCTAAGGATTATAGCAGTTTATCTATAGAGTATATACAGTGCTTGACAGGCACGGGAAAACCATGCCAGTGCAGTGCTGACCGGTCTGTAAGTCATATACAACATCCAGCCCTTTGATTATAATAGAGATCAGGGAAAGAGATATTCTAGACAGGAGCGCAAAGTATAATCACCCTGATGCTTTGTTCTATATGCAGTACCAGTAATAGTTTGTAGTATTGCTATTAGTTTTTAATTACCCTTTGCTATTCCTTACACTACCCAATCTAACAGAAATTGTGCACAGAGGATGTTGTAAGCACTGTATAGCTCTCTCTTTTTCATATCACAACACTCTAGCAATTCCTAGATAGCAGCTGTGAAGCTCTGAGTAAAAATCCACTTTACCTTTACAAGTTTAATGTCCATGCATTTAGCACTGGTAGTAGATATTTTACCAGGACATGTGTGTAGAGGGCAAAAATAATTTCTAAAATGTAAAAATGAAATATATCCCTGTGCAGCTCTTAAGAGCCAGCTACAGTGAGGTAAAAAAAATATTTGACCCCCTGCTGATTTTGTATGTTTGCCCACTGACAAAAAATGATCAGTCTATAATTTCAATGGTAGGCTTATTTTAACAGTGAGAGGCTGAATAACAACAAAAAAATCCAGATACACGCATTTCAAAAAAGTTATACATTTATTTCCATTTTAATGAGTGAAATAAGTTTTTGACCCCATCGCAAAACATGACTTAGTACTTGTTGGCAATGACAGAGGTCAGACGTTTCTCGTAGTTGGCCACCAGGTTTGCACACATCTCAGGAGGGATTTTGTCCCACTCCTCTTTGCAGATCCTCTCCAAGTCATTAAGGTTTTCGAAGCTGACATTTGGTAACTTGAACCTTCAGCTCCTTCCACATATTTTCCATGGGATTAAGGTCTGGAGACTCCATGACCTTAATGTGCTTCTTCTTGAGCCACTCCTTTGTTGCCTTGGCCATGTGTTGTGGTCATTGTCATGCTGGAATACCCATCCATGACCCATTTTCAATGCCCTGGCTAAGGGCAGGAGTTTCTCACCAAAGATTTGACAGTACATGGCCCCGTCCATCATCCCTTTTGATGCATTGAAGTTCTCCTGTCGCTTTAGCAGAAAAACACCCCCAAAGTATAATGTTTCCACCTCCATGTTTGATGGTGGGGGTGGTGTTCTTGGGGATATAGGCAGCATTCCTCCTCCTTTAAAGACTGTGAGTTGAGTTGATGCCAAAGAGCTTGATTTTGGTCTCATCTGACTACAACACTTTTACCCAGTTCTCCTCTGAATCATTCAGATGTTCATTAGCAAACAGACAGGCCTGTACATGTTCTTTCTTGAGCAGGGGGACCTTGTGGGCGCTGCAGGATTTTAGTCCTTCACGGCATAGTGTGTTACCAATTGTTTTCTTGATAATTATGGTCTCAGTTGCCTTGAGATCATTGACCAGGTTCTCCCGTGTAGCTCTGGGCTGATTCCTCACCGTTCTCATGATCATTGAAACTCCACGAGGTGAGATTTTGCATGGAGCCCCAGACCGAGGGAGTTTGACAGTTATTTTATGTTTCTTCCATTTGTGAATAATCACACCAACTGTTGTCTCCCTCTAACCAAGCTGCTTGGTGATGGTCTTGTAGCCCATTCCAGCCTTGTGTAGGTCTACAACCTTGTCCCTGACATCCTTGGACAGCTGTTTCGTCTTGGCCATGGTGGACAGATTGTAATCTGATTGATTTGCTTCTGTGGACAGGTGTCTTTTATACAGGTAACAAGCTGACATTAGGAGCACTCCCTTTAAGAGAGTGATCCTAATCTCAGCTTTTTATCTGTATAGAAGACACCTGGGAGCCAGAAATCTTGCTGATTGATAGGGGATCAAATACTTATTTCACTTATTAAAATGCAAATCCATTTATAACTTTTTTGAAATGCGTTTTCCTGGATATTTTTGTTATTATTCTGTCTCTCACTGTTAAAAAAAAACCTAACATAAAAATGATAAACTGATCATTTTTTTTTGTCATTGGTCAAATGTACAAAATCAGCAGGGGATCACTGTAGCACCAATTTGTGTCTCAAACAACCACTAGACAAGTGCACCACTAGAATAGTCAACTAAGTAATAATGCTGATGGCATTTACAGTTCTCCCGCTAACGTGATGACAGACTGGCTCTGCCTAAGCAGACAAGGCTGAAGGTTATGTGTTTGATGTACGGTGCAGCATTATGAGGGCATATGAAGGAGACAATGTTCGCATAATAAGCTTCTCTGGAGACGGATGCAGTGGTCCTGGCTGGATGTCTATTCCAGAAAGACAGATTCTGTGTCCTGTGAAGGGGCAATAACCATTGCTGGATCCAATAGGCCACGTCGTCTTCTGACCTCCTATACAAATTACCTGATTCCCCGATCAACACTGACTGTGTTGATGGGAGAATCAAGCAATTTTTATAGGAGGTTAGAAGACGCCCGTGGTCTATTAGATCTAGCACAGCCATGTGTTCTCCTGGCAAGGATGCCCCCCTCTTGCCAGGAGAATAGAATGGCTTTAGCCATTATTGTATGTAAAATCCCACAGGCTGGTTGTACCCAAGTTGATTGATCAGCTTGGGTACAGTTAGCATGCCCATACATGGTTCAAATCTTAGCTGGTCCCTGCTGAACTAGCCAAGATTTGAACCTCCTATTGCCAGATTTACTATTACGAGCAGGCAGGTGACACAATATGGTGCTAAAATAGAAAACATCCATGTTAGTTGGCTGGCTATATGGTATGGCAATGATGTATGGACCATAGGACTATCTGAACAGAGCTGAAAATCCTTTGGCAGGTAAATGAGTTCAAGTTTACTGCATGCACATCAATGGCATGTGTTTGTTTTTTTTTGAGTTCCCACTTCAAAGATGAAGGGTAGAGTTGAGATGTATACATGGAGCTTTCTATTCCAATATATATACAGTTGTGTTCAAAATTATTCAACCCCCACTGAAATTGATTGTTTTGGTCAGTTTGACATTGATTATGATCATTCAGTCATCCTGCTTACAATTAAATCAAAGAGGCACGTGTAGGTCAGACAAATATAACATAACATTTATAATGAAATAACCACAAATGTCTTTTCTGAGCTCACATCATTATCAGTTTTATTCAACCCCCAAGTGACATTCAATCTTAGTACTTAGTACAACATCCTTTTACAGTTATAACAGC
>BLSH010160854.1:438173-473809 GCA_018402905.1 Glandirana rugosa | reverse complement strand
AGGTGTGACGCTTCCACAGGCGAGGGAGATGACACACACACACACACACACACATTCACACACACACAGACGCACGTGTGTTTGAGCTTTGGTTTGAGGTGCACACCCTAATGCAATAGGCTGGAACGCCTATGCAGAGGAGACATTGCATGTTTTCTGTAAAAAAAGTGCCTGCCTGCTCACAGTTTTTATTTTGGATTTTAGTTTCGCTTTAAAGCGGTTGTATACCGGGGAAAAAAAAAAAAAACAAAGAAAAACCTGTAAGGCAGAGGCATAATGAGCTAGTATGCACCGCATACTAGCTCATTATGAAATACTCATCTTAGACCGAAGATCCCGCAGGGCTGCCCGGTCCCTGTAGAGGGAGCGGACACCTTCGCAGTGTGGATTCTTCCGGGTTCGTGGCTCCGGCGCTGTGAGTGGCCAGAGCTGCAAGACGTCACTCCCGGGCATGTGCAGGAGCCCGTCTTTCCTGCGGACTTTGCGGCAGGGTCCAGCGCTATGTGCTGGGTTTTCACGGGGACATCACGGCGCATGCGGCTGCATTGCAAGTGGAATATCTCCTAAACCGTACAGGTTTAGGAGATATTCATTTTACCTACAGGTAAGCCTTATTATAGGCTTACCTGTAGGTAAAAATCACTTTTAGGGGTAAACAACCGCTTTAAGGGCTTGTTCAAACTTGTGGCAGCCTATTTCGCTCTTATGGAAAGCGATCCGTGGTGGATTGATATTCAGAGGGCAGTTGACAGATGCCTGGGAGGGGATATGTCATCCCCTCATACTTGTTTTAACCCTGAAAAGCCCACATCACCCCACTGCAACAGCATGCATTGAACTCAGTTGCATTGCAACCCTGTTTATTTGAATGGATACTGTCCGTGGCAGTGCAGCCTGCTGATCATGACAGAGGGTAACATTTTTGCCATGGCCTGTATACAGCTGAACCTCAGTCAGAAGTCAACCTTTGCAGCTTAAGTGGGGCAATAACACTGTGGCTCAATTACCTATATTTACCGCCCTCCCACCCCCCGGTCACCAGCTTGAATGAGCCCTAAAAGATAACATTAGTGTAAACCTTGGGGAAAAACAACACGGCTTCCAAATGCTCATGATTACCACTTCAGACTTGCGCTATAGCCTAAAGACGGCTACAGCACAGGTCTGTTGTTCCAGGAGGGCATCTTTGGACATCTGGACATGAGGAGAGGAGAGCCGGAAACCAGCAAGGGTGACGGGGACATCTACACTGATAATCAGGGCACTGATCTCCAGTGCCCTGATCATCAGTGCTGCCTACCAGTGCCCATCAATGCAGCCTCATCAGTGCCACCCTCATCAGTGAAGTGGTTAAGCATTTTAGATCGACTGTACAATGCAAATACTCAAACTAGAAATGAAAATGGCATTTGTACACATAGAAACAACTAGTGCTAAAACTCTGATACACACTCAGTGATTGTCCATATACATACCTAGGCAGACTTTTCTGAAAGTGCATAGTGGGGACAATGCTTTTTTGCAGATACTCCGAGTCACTGCTACCTGCACTGTACCCCCGGAGGAGGACGGATGTTGTGGCAGCTGGTGATGCCCCTTTCCACAGACATGACTTAGTCAGCAAGCGAGCCATGGCAATCGTCTGTCAACAGAAATCAGGAAACCTGGAGGAGACAGAGAGCATATAGTAACCTGGAGGAGACAGAGAGCATATAGTAACCTGGAGGAGACAGAGAGCATATAGTAACCCGGAGGGGACAGAGAGCATATAGTAACCCGGAGGAGACAGAGAGCATATAGTAACCTGGAGGGGACAGAGAGCATATAGTAACCTGGAGGGGACAGAGAGCATATAGTAACCAGGAGGGGACAGAGAGCATATAGTAACCCGGAGGGGACAGAGAGCATATAGTAACCCGGAGGGGACAGAGAGCATATAGTAGCCTGGAGGGGACAGAGAGCATATAGTAGCCTGGAGGGGACAGAGAGCATATAGTAACCTGGAGGAGACAGAGAGCATATAGTAACCAGGAGGGGACAGAGAGCATATAGTAACCTGGAGGGGACAGAGAGAAGATCAGAGTAACCATAACTGATAACAGCAGAGCAGAGTACAACACACAGGAGGAGTTTAATCAATGACAGAGAGATCTGAAATATGTGAATTTGTCTTGTTCTAGGCACTCACACCACATATATCTCCTCTGACAGCCATATTTCCATTTGATTTAAAACATATCTAAACCTAATAATAGAAATTGAAGAAACTGCAGCTCATTAGTCCTTAGATCAGTTAGCTGCATTAGTTTTCTTCTTTTTGGGAGTTTCTTCCTTTGATTTCACCTGGTGATTCTACCTGTAACACACTTCCTATTCTAGGGTGACAACACTCACTGTTCTGTATCTGTGAAGAGCAGGGTTGCCACCCTAGGGCAGGAATGTATGGTGGAACTACAGAACAGTTCTCCTCTCCTCATCTCCATTTGTAGTCCTCAGAGAAAGCTGAAAACAATGCTAACTGATGAAAGCAGAGGCAGAAAACAGGAAGTTATCGGCTCACTGGATTTTTGGCAGTATGAACTGGTATTTTTGGATTTGTCAGGCAGATATAAAAAAATCTTTCATTTATATATTTAAAAAGAGAAGTGTGGGATATAACTCACCTAGGTGGATACAGCATCGGTTTCCTGCTGCCTCTAAGACTGAGAACCAAGTGATCAAAGACTACTAATTGCTCAGTTCATGGTCTTCAGTGAGCCGGTTGAGTTTTACTCACCGGCGCTCTGCTCTTTCCCGCTAGCAATTACTGGAGCACCAGGCTGCGGAGGAGGAGGGAGCTGATAGCTCGGGCTCTCAGCGGTTCATTGAGAGGATGAGCCAGCTGGCGGTCAGGCATCTGGGTGGATCCCGACATTAAAGTTGGGATCTCTCTAGTGTCTGTAATGTCAGCCCACAGTGGACTTTAACCCGTTGTTGGCTAAATAGGAGTCACAGGAGTGCAGAACTAAGTGCACTCCTTGTCTATATTCCTATCGCACACATTCCTGGAAAACACGGCTCAGCAAAGGTGGGTGCTGGATAGCGATTACCAGCTGGATTCTGGAGACATCAAGAAAGTGTATATATTTGCCAGCACACCAAGGATCTACAATCACCGTCCAAAGGTTTTTATTGCAGACAGATCACATCACAAAGAGAAGTGCAATGTTTCTGAGTCGAGCAGGACCCCTTCATCAGGTAAGTCACATGTCTGACAAAGGGGTGCTGCAGATCTCCGAAACATTGCACTTCTCTTTGTGATGTGATCTGTCTGCAATAAAGACCCTTGGACGGTGATTGTAGATCCTTGGTGTGCTGGTGAATATATACACTAAGTGCACTCCTGTGACCCCCAGGAGAAGTATAGCCAAAAATGCTTTGGCCCTACTTGTCCTTTAACAGACCAGAAGGGCGTAAATAGGAGTTCACTGTTAGAGTTTTTGCACTTTAGGTCATTGTATCTGGACATCCTGCTACAATGACAACATTGTTTGTGCCCCCTGGAATGTCTTTTAGTTTCTGAACTCACCAAAAGAAGCATGGCACTCCCCTTTGAATTAGATCCAACTGTTTTCTTTTTTGTATTTATTGTTGGGCAACGTTTAAAGCTGAATTCTAGGCAATTTTTATACAGCTACCTTGGTTCGGCTTGGACCAAAGTAAGTGTATGTATGTGCCACAGCTGTGGGATCCCTCTGGAATCTGGAAATCATGGTCAAAGGCACCGCTACTACAATGGGTTCTGGGTTTCATGCCGAGTGGCTGCCTTTCTGCTTTTTGAACATAGGAGTTTGCTCACTTGGCACAGGCACCATTCTGAGAACTCCTATTGGATGAGGTGGAGATTGTGACCTCCCACCTCATCTGATTAGAGAACAATTTGCATTCATTGAGAACCTGCAAAGTGTTCTCAGAATGGTGCCCATGGTCGCCAAGTGAGCGACCGCCTGTATTTAATAAGCAGCCCCTCCCTAAAGGATCTGGAAGCTAATGAAGATCACTGGAATAGTTGTGCCTACAGGGATCCCACAGGTCTGGCACATGCAGTGGGGATATAAAAGAATCCCCCCCTTTTTCTGATATGCTGGTGTTATATCTTTCATTTGGATGTTATAAGTTTCACTGAGTAAATGCAGCTGGATAAAACAAAAGCTGTGTCTGTCTTCATTTCAGGCTGCAGAGCAAGAAAATGTGACTATTTTAAAGGGGGGTGATTATTTTCTATACTGTATACACTTACATTGGTCCAAAATGCATCCATGTAACTAGGCAAAATTAGCTATACTTGGAATTCAGCTTTAGGCCCCTTTCACATGGGCTGTCTGATCAGGTCCGCCTGTCAGTATTGCAGGCGGACCTGATCAGACCCTGCATTGTCCTCTATGGAGTACCCACCGCCAATCAATCTTGTCCATCAAAAAAGAGACGGATGGTGGTCCTATTTTCCATCCGTCCAGTGGATTGGATTGGATGAACACAGACAAGAGGTCCGTTCCCATCTGATTGCCCCATAGAGAAGAGTGGGCTGTGTCTGTGTGTGCTCTGCATAGCGGAGCAGACATGGACCTGTCATCCACCTGCTCAGCGGAGAGGTCCCCCTGCTGAGCAAGGGGATTCCGTGTCAAAGGGGCCTTAATGTTTAGAAAAAGTAGAAGTGAGAAGGAGGTAAGGCTGTGTGCTTACCGGGGTGACAACATTTAAAGTATAACTAAATATGAATTGTTTTTAGTTTTGTATGTGGAGTGGAGAGAGATTAGGATACCTGTCAGTTTTTTATTGCTGTCTGTGCCACTGTTTGAGATGCATCCCCTCAATTTGTCCTGTTTACCATTAATCATTAAAGGAAAAGAAAATCCTATATTTTGGGTTGTCCCCAGAAAAGTAATAGAGGGGAAATCTTCCAATGGGGACACTAGTTCTGGTGACCTGGAAGTCCCCAAGGAAATCCCTTAAAGTGGTAGTAAACCCTCCTATTATTTTCAGCCAAGGAAGCTGCCATTTTGGCGTCTGCTTAACCTACAACTGCCATAATGCTGCACATGTGATCAGCTATGACACCAGCCATTGGATGGTTTGACAGTTTGGTTTAGAGCACAGCCAATGGGAGTGTTACATTTCTGGCACGTGCCGGAAATGTAACTGGTTTTTAAACTGTTAAATGGATGGGTTTACTACCACTTTAATTTGCAGGAATTTCCTCTCACTTCCTGTTTGACTAAGGGACAGGAAGTGAAGGGAAGTGAAATCCCTGCAATGGGACACAGATGGAGAAATAAAATGACAGGGGCTATAACCCTCCCCTGCTCTATCCAATATGAAAAAAAAAAAAGTTTTGCCTATAGTCCTACTTTAATAACCTGACTCAGCAGCAACATGTCCCTGGAAACAGTAATAAAGGAGTAGCAGCTACAATGCAAAACCTGAGCACTTTATAAGTAAATTAAAGCTGATCTGTATTACATAGTTACATTGGTTCATCTTGGCACAATGGGGGGGGGGGGGGGTTAATTAGCAAAAACTTTTACAGCTGTGCATAGTATTCAGTTCTTAGCTTGCTCAGTTAAAGCAGAATCCCAATCAAAAGTGAAACTTCCGCTTATCTGCTTCCTCCTGTTTTTGACTGATACCCTTCCCCACTTGCCGCAGCGCCATCCCATGGAAGTTCAGCCCCCCCTCCTCCTTCCTCCGACGCCAGGCCAGTTAGAAAGCACAGTGCGCTTCGCGCATGCGCAGTAGGGAACCGGTGGTGATGCCGCAAGGCTTTACCACCGGTCCCCCTTAGCATGAATGGCGGCACCCAAGAGCTGATCCAGCTAAGGGTGCCAACATCACAGGACCCCTACAGTATTTGTAGCTGCTGACTTTTAATTTCGGGGGGGGGGGGGGGTGGAGCTCTTATTAAAGCTTTGACAATAAAAGCTTGAAGCTGATTGGTTACTATGCACAGTTGCCCCAAATGCTGTGCGCTCCAGTTTTAGTGAATCTCCTCCAATATTATTGGTTGAGTCTGAGCTAGTGACATCATCACCCTGCCTCCCCACCTCCTCCATTAGAGAACTTCTTTATTCACTGGAAAAGAAAACAACAAATACAATGCAACCTGTAAATGGTGGGGGTGCCAAGCTAGCGCCCCCCTGTGTTCACTTCTGCTGTCACTGTAGTAGCACCAACTACTACAAGGATCCTCCACAGCAGTCCTCAGTTATGGAAGATGCACACTGACTCTGGTGAATGGCACTGAACAATATAAACCAGACCTGGAGCTCTGACTGCATCCCTGGAAACCATCATTGCATGGTCACAGCTGCAGGACAATACCTGGGCACTTCATAAGTAGAATGGCCTCTATCCAATGTGCAGCAGCCTGACATACAGAATGTCTTCCATTTGTACAGCTGACACTCATATGACAGGTGTGCAGCACTCTAATTCTTCCGGCAGACCCCTCTCCCCATCATATGAGAGACCCTGACAGCTCCCCTCCTACCTGCACCCACGTCCCGTGCACTGTCCTCGCCCCGCCCCTCTCCTCTGTCCCCTTTACCTTTGTCCTACTTACCTCCCCCTCCTTCACCACAGCCCCGCCCCTACACCGGCTTCACAATAAGCTCCAGCGCACCGTACAATGCTTTCCCCCGGGGACTTTAGTCAGGCACATACGTTCCGGGGGGAGGGAATGTTTATGTCTCCAGAGTTTTCTGCAGAGAGATTATAAAGGCGATTATTTCCCGCCTGTATCTGACTGCAGGAACCGGTTACAGTGTCAGGCATTGTTCATGATCCAGCAGAGCTAAATCTACATGTAGAGAGGAGGATGGCTGCCTTTCCTTGTTAGTGGCAGTAAAGTATGAGCATAGCTGCCAACTGTCCCTGATTTGGGGGGACTGCCCCTCATTCGGAACAATGCCCCTCTTTCCTCCTCATTTGTCCCTCATTTTGGTCTGATCTATATAGTTGCATAAAAAATGCACTATTTATCTATCAAAAAGTGTTTTTTAGTGCTAAATATTTCATCCAATTTCTAAATTGCTGCTTTAGTAAATTCCAAAAGCCAATATAAAGGAATAGTAGTAGTAAAAAAGCAATTGTGGGTTTAACCAATCATTTTTTTGGTGCAATTCTCCTTTAAGGGGGCGTGGCAGGGGGTGTGTCCTATGCCTGCATACGCTTGCTAATAGGTGTCCCTCATTCCCATGTCAGAAAGTTGGGAGGTTTGTTCTATGTAGCTGACAATATGATTCCATAGCTATAAGGACCCTATCACACTTGTGCGAGTTGTCCTGCGACTTGGGACTGCAAAGTCGCATGATGAGTTGTTCCCCATGATTTCCAATGAGTACCGTTCATATCTGTGTGACTTCAAGTCGTATCGACTTCAAAGTAGTCCCTGCATTACTTTGATCCAACTGATGCGAGTTGAGGTCCATAGACTTCAGGATTACACCGGCATTTCCTGAAATCGCTGCAGTGTGGAAGGGGACTAGGCTCTGTTCACATTTGAGCGATGCCAGTTGCGGGCGAAATTGGCTCAATTCTGCCCGCGACTCGCAATAGCAGGAAATCGCCCAGGCGTTCCCGGATCGTTGCCTGTTGATTCAAATAGCACCACATACACGGCACGCTTTTCCCGCGATCCGTCGGGCAACAATCACGGTAAAAATGCCAACCAGAATCGCAGGACACAGACGGGCGTCCTGCAATTCTGGTCAGGCGTTTTTACAGTGATTGTCACCTGACGGATCACAGGAAAAGCGCGCTGCGAACAGGGTGCTATTTGAATCAATAGGGAACACCCGGGCATCCTGCAATTTTCTGCTATTGCGAGTCGTGGGCAGAATATAGCCGATCCTGCCCGCAAGTCAGATGTGAACGGAGCCTAAGCCTAGGTTCACATTGGAACGATTTGTCATGCGATTTGAGAGATCAAATTGCATGACAAGTCACTGCCTATTGGCAGCAATGGCACTTTTCCAATTGGTGCGACACTGATTTTTCAGCACTGCACCGATTTGCAAAAGTAGTTCCTGCACTTCCACTTTAATAGACATCTGTACATGAAGCCGCACAGATGTCTATCAAGTAGCACCTGAAATCGCTCTGACCTTTCTACTTTGAAATCTTCAAGTGAAGTAGCAGCGATTTCAAAGTAGCATCAATGTGAACCAAGGCTTAAGCACGTTTGTGAACTCAGAATAGATGACAATAGCCAAGGATTTGCAGGGACAGGTGTGATTTGTCCTTGGCAGGGTCCCTGTGTCTTCAGGTTAATGACCTCCAGCTCCTTCACACTGCTGTGTGTATGTGGTGTCTAATTAACATGCCCTCATGGGGATGCACAGGTACTCCATGTAGGCAGGCCCATTCATGGCAATTGGGATGCAGCGGCTGTACGCACACACAGTGGCTGCTCCCAATGTGACATTCATGTGGGTGAGGGTCCCCGAGGGCACACTGCATTCAGGGACCCGCATGAATGTCAAAATGGGAGCAAAAGCTGTGTCTGTGCAGCCACTGCATCCCAATTGACATGAATGGGACTACATCCACGGAGATGCACAGAACACCTGTGTGACCCCATGTGGGAAATCACACAGGCGCCGTATGGTGTAGTACGCCCCATATGAATAAGGCCTAACATGCATTGCGTATCCATTTTCAATGCACAAGAATGGACATGTAGTATTTTATTCCATAGTGGATGGTGATCCAAACACACCTTCCACTCCCATGTGTACCCCAACACGTTGCTTTGTTTTGCCAAGAATACCCAATCACATGCAAGGAAAAAAAAAACAGCGTTTTTTCCTGCACATGATTGGATAATGGAAGTCAGCAGAGCTTCCGCTCATTTACTAAGCTGTGGAACATCTATTTGCCTGTAGTAAATGAACCCCTGTGTATTGGGTTGAGGTGCACTGCAGCTGCATTAATGTGCTATTCAATGAATGCCAGCACAGTGCACCAACGCATGTAATGTGCCTTACAGCACGTTGCCTTCACCCTCAGTTACTACAGTTGAACTAGTGTGAATGGGCCCTTAGAGTTAAAAAATTATGTATGAATAACTTTAATAAATTAGAACTGATTATTTGATTATTATTATTATTATAACAAGAAGCATAACTGCTCTGAAAACAAGTACATAATGTATTGATATACAAGACTGTAATGCATTTAGTAGAAACAGACTATGAAATCACATAGCAGTTGTTCTGTGAGTCAGACTTTATAAGTGTAGCGGGGCTCCCCTCTGTTACCCATGGATCCCGCACCTCCTGCCATACCAGCCACCGGATTTAACATTGATACAACCTGAGGAAGGGAAACGTGCCTGCCAGCTCCTTGCAGGGTTTTCTTTTCCCCCTCTTGTTGTTTCTGTGTGCAGAGCAGGACACACATACACACACATGTACATGAGAAAGGAAGCCAATAGAAGGAGCAGTTACAGGAGCCCATCAGAGAGACTTTAAGAAGCTGCAGGAAGTAGCTGCAAAGGACTCTGGAATATGAAGTTCCAGCACAGAGTGGCCCCATAGCCTTGTATAGTTACAGGAGCTAACAAGACCAGCATTCTCTGTGGAGTGGAAATGAGAGACTCCATCTTGAGAGAGATGGGCGCTGCCTCTTAGGTCTTTTCACCACACAATCTTAGGCCTCTGGGACCAGTCGGGACATCCCGAGGGGGATCCCAGGTGCATCTGCACCATCGGAGAAGCGTTCCAGTGTGAGGTTACCAGTCAGGTCACCAGGAAAGCCTGCCTGTCCCAGGAGGTTAGTTTGGGCCTTGATCACAGGATTGGGTGCGAGGGCTCTTGCCCATTTGCAGGAAACAAGGACACTGCACAGACAGAGTTACATTTTTAGATTGTAAGCTTTAACAAGCAGAGCCCCCTGATTCCTCCTGTATTGATTTATATTGTAACTGTACTGTCTGCCCCCATGTTGTAAAGCGCTGCACAAACTGATGGCGCTATATAAATCCTGTATTATAATAATAATAATTGAACACTGCATACAGACTTCATTTCTGGTAGTCATATTGCTGACACTTGTAGTGCTTCAGGACACAAGGCCATTTAGACAAAAAGACACTGTATACAGATGACATTGTCCTCTCACCCTGCTGAGGAAAATCTTGCATTCTTCACTTAATGATCCGGGCCAGTTATGTTATTTGGGCCTGCCATCCAGGAATTTAAGTGCACCAATGAGCGTGGCCAGCTGAAGATGCCAAGACTTATTAAACTTCAAGGGGACTGAAGTTACTATTGCCATACAGCCTCACACTCATATATCCAGGGCTCTGCATATGCAGTGGTTGTGTGGGTCAGCCTATCTGGGAAGTTAAGATATTTAATTACAGTTTTTATTATTGGGCCTGTGGTGCCAGGAGACAGAAGAGAGGGATCTGACATAGAGAGGGTCAGTCTTCTACGCTCTCTTCCTGCCTGGACTCATAGAGCCAAACTTGAGTAAGGGTAACCAATCTGGTATAGATTGCCATTATGTGATTTATTGTCATTGAAGGGTTTGCTCTGCTCTTGGGTTTATTCAAAGGTTCTGAATCCCCTGAAAGCAGCCTGAATGTACTAAAGAGCTATATTGCTCATAACTACAGTTAATGTTCTCCTATTGCATTCCTTGAACATACTGCCAATGTTTGTTAACTATCCACAGAAATACTACAGTAAAGAAAATTTCTGTGTTTTATAATAATGTGTGTGTTTCTCATTGATCCTTGCACTCACACTATTGCCAGGTGTGCCAGAGGGGCTGGGACCGTTCTTCGGGGTTGAGAGGCAGAGTACGGGACTGAACATACTTAAGCGGCTCCTTCGGGGGTAACGCTACATAATGTTGTCTTCCTTGCGTTATGTAAAAGACTATGACAATGATTCCTCAAGTTAGTTCAGCATGAGATGCGTATGTGCTCCAGATGCAACATTTTCAGTTATTGAGGGAAGTCATTCTGGAACTAGAGGGTTGAATATTAATACATTAATAAAATGAATAATGAATCTGGAGGGGTCTTCTAGGGTAGCGATCTTGAATTAAAATTTACAGGGGTCCAGTCAGCAAATTTTTTTTGCAGCAGAGGTCTGAATCTCATGTTAGCGCTATAGCACATCATGGTCCCCCTTGTACATCATTGTCTTCTGCCTACTGTTCACATCATGGCCCCCTTTACATCACAGTCCGCTCTTTAAAGCAGTCCCACAGTGTCCTCTGTTTCCTGTCACACCACAGCCCCCCTTTACATCACACTGCCCTTTATATCACAGTCCCTTCTTTACATAAGTGTCCTCTCTTTAAAGCAGTCCCACAGTGTCCTCAGTTCCCTTTCACATCACACTGCCCTATTACATCACAGTGCCTCTTTCAACATCACAGTGCCCCATAACACATCACAGTGCACTTTAATAACACAGTTCCCTTTAATAACGCAGTGCCCCTTTATAACACAGTGCCCCCTTTCATGTAAGCATCCCCTGCACAGTCCTACAGTACTTTTGGCAGAGGCACTAATCATCCTGCGGTGGCCACAGCTGGGTGTCCTCTCCTGGGTCTCCCACCTGGCCATTAATGTCATCCTATCAGCAGGGCAGGGGTGGGAAGAGCTGCAAATCTGGACAGAGGGTGGGAGCTGCCCAAGTTATTATGTTAACAAGCAGGTGATTTCCCGGCTTGTTAATATGAAAAGACTCCCACTTTCTGTCCTGATCTGCAGCACCTCCTGCACCCTGCTGATAGGATGACATTGGTGGCCGGGTGGGAGACCCAGGAGAGGACACCCAGCTGTGACAGTGGCACAGCCGTGGTCCACACAGGACTGTCACTTGGTTCGGTTCTGGACCGTGGTCCACCATTTAGTGATCTATGTTTTAGGATTTCTTCTAGGGAAGGGGATAAGGGAAGATTCCTAGGTATAAGGGATGAAAAAGGATTACAAGAGGTAAAGGGAGGGGAGGAGGAATTGTAACTGTGACAGACCCAACCGGGATAGGGGCTTTTGGAGGGGATTGCAGGGTAGCCTCTTGCCTACTGACTATGGGCCTTGGTTTTTCAGTGGGCTCTATTGTTTGGGAGGTGCGTCTGGGGGACCTTTGGAGTGGTTTTGTTTCGGATTTGGATTTAGGTCCTGTGTGTCCAAACCAGCAATGACTGGTTGGACCCCCCCCTCCTAGATTCAGAGACTCAGAATAGATGTTAATATCAGCTCAAAGCAACCTGGTGCTGGGGTCTCCTGATATAATCTGTTTATTAAGGTGTCCCATGGTAAAATGTCCCCATTGTGTGCCTCATAGGTGTGAATTCCTATTGTTAATTGAGTCACCTATTGTTTATGTCTATTTGCTAGTATTGTGTCCACTTCATCTCATTACCAAACTATTGTGGGATGTTTATGTGTTTATGTTTGTTGTTCATTAGATGTACTACTAGATTTTCAGAGGATATTATTTTTTACAGTTTGCATTGTTTAGGATAATGTATTCAAGCTCTTACCTGGTGTAGCCATGTACTCCCTCAAGAGTGGCTGATAGTTGTGGTCCACCTGCCCGCTGCCCTCAATCACACGATTTCCACACCCCCGAGTCACTGAACAGACCGGTTCTTTGTTTTGTTGTTTTATCTAGGGGTTGAACTTGGATAGAGATTACTGTGGGTTGCCCAGTAATTGAATATGGGACCTTACTATATTCTTCTCCTCCAGCACACTACTTGCTGACCATTACTCTTCTCCTTTCCTCTCTCGAGCACACACTTGCTGACCGTTACATTACTTTCTCCCTGGTCCGAAAGGAAATTCATTAGACCTCCATGACACTTCTTTTTTGCCACAGCTAGCACATGGTGAGGCCTACTGCAGCTGCTAGCAGGGCCTCAGGACCACCCTTTGTGGGTAAGAATCGCATGTTTCCATATGTGAAACCATAGACCCTATCTTGTGTAGCTAAGTACGTTGGTGCTAACTGGGCCTTGGATGAACTACAACTCCCAGCCCATGTGCACTGGAATTGCGCGGGTGCACGCCAATGGCGCCAAGTGGCCCATTTGAGCAGCCAGCACCCTGCAGCCGGTGCTGTCCGTTCTACAGCGTTTAGCGTGTGTTCCAGAGTGACTTGTATCCTGATACCTGTTCCAGTGACCCTGTCAGGAAAGACGGAGAACTCACGTATCCATAAGAAGGAACACGGTGTGCAGGCGCGTGCATGAAGGAACGGACGGCACGAACGTTCGTGCGCACACGCTCGGGAGGCACGCATTCCCATTCGTAACCGTTCTTGGCGCCAAAGGGGCTATTTAAACTGGACAGTGACATGGGATCAATGCCGTTTGGTCTACAACGCTCCTGTGTATCCTGCTACCTGTCTTCTTGCTGTACCTGTTTCCTTGATCCACCGGCTTGATCCTGACAGCGCTGCTTTCCACCTGCCCTGACCTCTGGCTATTCCTGACGATCCTCTTGCCTGCTCCTTGGTACTACGCTGCCTGCCCGTTGCCGACCCAGCTTGTGTCCGACCATTCTTCTGCCTGCTCCTCGGTTCCTGATCTGCCTGCCTGCTGTCTGATCCGGTCTGCCCTGACCTTCTCATCCAGCATCACCTGCTTGGTCCAGCCGGACGGGGCTATCATCAGCTGTTCCCGGAGTTCCTCCATTGCTCCTTCAAGCTGCATCTCCAGCCCTGCCTGTGACCATCGCACCTGTGTTCCTGTCAAGCACTTGTACCATTCTGCACTCTTGAACCCACGGTTCCCCATATCAGGGGTTCCTGAGTCAGGATTGTAAGAGAGGCTGTCCTCGGCAGTTACAGACTCCACCTCCAGGTACGTGATAGACTAGGCTTGCCTTGACCTTGATTGACCTCTGCCTGCACCGACCCCCAGCTTGCCCACGACAACTCTTCTGCCTGATCCTCGTGTACCTCGCTGCCCGCCTGTTGACCCTACCTGTACCTGACAATTCTTCTGCCTGCACCTTCTGTACCGCCTTGTCAGCCAGTTGCCGACCCCAGCCTGTATCACTACTCTGCTATCTGCAGAAGTGGCTACCGGACCCTTCACACCACCACCAGTGAACCAGTACAGCTCTCGTGCCCCCCCGTGCTCCCGAACCCTCTGTCTATTCTACCCGAACCAGGGCCGTAAGAGTGGTTGCTTCCTGCACAAGACAGACTCCACCACCAGGTGCGTGACAGCAACGGACAGCCATGTCAGAGTCTGCGCAGGGAGCACCCTCTGCAATGGATGAACTATGTGTCCACCTTGCTGGCCTCACACAGGTGGTCAAGAACCTGCAGGAAGGCTATACCTGGCTGGAAGAGCGGGTCCAGGAGCTCTCCGCACCCGCAGCTCCAGGGAGTAGCCAGGCCGCACCATTGTGGCTCAACCTTCTGAACCGAAAGTCCCCCTGCCGCATAAGTTCTCTGGAGACCGCTGCAAGTTCCGGGCCTACCGTAATGCTTGTGATTTGTACTTCGGCCTCCAGCCCCGCACCTTCTCCCTAGAAGCCACGAAGGTGGGACTTGTTATATCCCTATTACAGGAAAAGCCCCAGGCCTGGGCGCACCGTCTACTAGTGACTTGCCTGTCTGGCCTAGTTCGGTCTCTCACTTTGTGATCTCTCTTTCCTTGCAGCTCCCCGGAGGGACTACCCGGGTTCCGGCAATAATTGACTCTGGAGCGTGCAGCTGCTTTGTGAATGAAGCATTTGCAGCTTCCCACCGGATCCCCCTTCTGCCGAAGCCCCACAAGATCGTCATCCGCCTGGCAGCCGGATCCCCCATTAAGTCTGGCACAGTCACCCACGAGACCGCTCCTCTACCTGCCACCACGGCTGACGGCCACCAGGAACTGTTTCTTCTTGATGCTATCGCATCTCCCCTGTTCCCCATCATCTTAGGCCTGCTCTGGCTCTGGGCACACAGCCCCAGTATTGATTGGGGCACCGGAACCATCAAATTTCAATCTGTGTACTGCCGTCAGCACTACCCTGGGTTGTTTAGACTCAGATCCAGATTCTGATAACCGCCTGTCTGTTCCCTCAGCCTACCACAGTTTTCTGGACATTTTCAGTAAAAAGGGGGCTGAGAAACTACCACCTCACCGTCCATACGACTGCCCCATCGAGCACGTGCAGGGGACTGAAGTTCCTTTTGGAAGGATTTACCCTCTATCTGAATCTGAACTGGCGGCCCTCAAGGCCTATTTAGATGGCAATTTGAAGAAGGGGTTCATCCTTCACGTCCCCGGCTGGGGCCAGCATATTCTTCGTGGAGAAGAAGGATCGTTTTTTGCGCCCCTGTATAAACTACCGGGAATTTAACCGGATTACGGTCAAGAACCGTTATCCCCTACCTCTAGTCTCTGAATTATTTCAAAGGCTGGGGTCCGACACCATCTTCACTAAGCTCGATCTGCGTGGGGCTTACAACCTTGTCTGGATCCGGGAGGTCGATGAGTGGAAGACCGCCTTCCGTACTCGTTTTGGGCACTACGAGTACCTTGTCATGCCCTTTGGCCTATGTAATGCCCCCGCAACCTTCCAGCACTTCGTGAATGATGGATTATTTGGATTTATTTGTAATCATCTACCTGGATGACATACTGATATTCTCCTCCTCCCTCGAGGAGCACCAAGGGCATGTGATCAAGGTCTTGAGCTGCCTTCAGCAACATGGGCTCTACGCCAAGGTACACAAATGTGCTTTTGAACAGTCCAGCATCCAGTTCCTTGGCCTGGTAATCTCCATGACCGGCATTAATATGGACCCGCAGAAGGTCTCTACCATTTTAGACTGGCCGGCACCCACAGACAGAAAAAGGGTCCAACGTTTCGTGGGCTTTGCTCATTTCTATAGGAAATTCATCAAGGGGTTCTCTGCCATCATCACCTCAATCACCCAGCTTACGAAGCAGAACACCCGCTTTCGTTGGTCCGCCGAGGCCCAAACGGCTTTCCAGACTCTGAAGGAACTGGTCACTACAGCACCCATCCTGAAGCACCCTGATCCAGCCCTGCCATACGTCCTGGAAGTGGACACTTCTGAAACTGCTGTAGGGGCCGTTCTCTCCCAGAGACAAGGTTCCAAGGCCTTGCTCGATCACATTTTTCTCCCGCAAACTGTCAGCACCTGGGAAAAATTATGATGTGGGGGATAGAGAACTACTAGCCATCAAATCGGCCCTTGAAGAATGGTGGTATTTACTTGAGGGGGCCACACACCCCATTCTGATTTACACGGATCACAAAAATTTGGAGTACTTGAGAACTGCCAAGAGACTGAAGCCCCGCCAGGCCTGCTGGGCACTCTTTTTCTCCAGATTCCTGTTCCATTTAACCTAAAGGAAAGGGTCAAAGAACATAAAGCCAGATGCCCTCTCCAGAATGTTCAGCGAACCCGGCAACTCTACCCCTCTGGATACAATTTTGCCGCCTCTGAACTTTCTTCTCTCCCAGGAAGACCTCCTATAACAGATTAGACGATCTCTTGCCAGCTCCACCGGCCCCTCGGATCCAAGGCTGCTGGCCAGAGATGGTTTATGGTGGTATGGCAACCGAATCTTTGTTCCAGTAGAACAATGCCCAGCTGTGCTAGGACTGTGTCATGACCACAAACTAGGTGGGCACTTTGGAGTTCGTAAGACGGCCGAGCTGCTCTCACGCTCCTTTTGGTGGCTGCTGGCCAAAGAAGATTGTAAGAGGTACATCAACACCTGTTCCACCTGTGCCCTGAATAAGTCTGACAAGGCCAAAGCTTGGGGCCTCTTAAACCCACTTCCTGTACCTGACCGTCCCTGGGCCATGGATTTCATTGTGGAACTGCCTCCTTCCAAAGGATACACCACTATCTTTGTGGTAGTAGACCGCACGACCAAAATGGCCCATTTCCTGCCCATGAAGGGGACACCCACTGCCGCAGAAACTGCGGAAATCTTCGTCCAAGAAATTGTCCATCTCCACAGAGTACCCCTCAACATTGTGTCAGACCGCGGGGTCCAGTTTACCAGTTTTCCAGGTTCTGGAAGGCCCTGTGCGCATCAGTGAAGATTGGGCTGGCTTTCTCCTCAGCCTATGACCCCGAAACCAACGGCCAGACAAACCAGACTCTGGAACAATACCTTTGTTGTTTTTCCTCTCAGGATGATTGGGCCTCCTTACTGCCGCTGGCGGAGTTTGCTTTTAACAACACCATACACTCAGCCACAAAATAGTCCCCATTGTGGGCGAACTATGGTTTTCATCCAACATTCCTGCCCGGCTCAACCTCGGAAAGCACGGTACCAGCAGTGCAGGAAACTTTAAAATTCTTTGAGGAAAACAACCAGCTTCTGCAGGACACGTTTACAAGAACCTTGGAACTTAGCAAGGAATCCTTCGACAAGAGAAGGCAAGGGGAACTGGAACTACAACGGGGTAACCTCATCTGGTTGGCCACCAGAGATCTGAGGTTGGCATGTCTCTCAAGGAAATAAGGACCTAAATTTATTGAAAAAAATCAATAGGTTGGCTTATGAACTGGTCCTTCCTCCATCTTTATGCATCCACCCAGTTTTCCATGTGTCCCTGCTAAAGCCAGCCCCCACAGCCCCTTCCCAGGATGGAAGAAGGTTCCACCAGAACCAGTTCTGGTAAGCTGAGAGGAGGAGTTCAAGGTTGAGGCCATCCTGGATTGCCGGAAAATAGGTAACTCCACCCAGTATCTGGTGAAATGGAAGGGGTACAGCCCCGAGGAAAATTCTTGGGAACCAGAGGCAAGCATTCATGCAGCGGAACTAATTTCAGCCTTCAAGAGAAACCGTCAGGAAGTTGGTACCCGGCGAGGCATCCTCATCTCTTCCACCCGAACTCTCCTGGCACCTGCTGGCAGATCGCTGCATTTAGGGAGGCCTGCCCCATGCCAACCCAGCCTGTGGTCTGGTCAAGGCTCCTTGTCATACATCAGGAAGTGACGGCTCCTCATCCATCCCCCTTCTAGAGCTTTCCCAGCTCAAGGGGAGTAAATCTCCAAGGGGTGTCTTTTCCCTCCATCTCCAGCCCCTCCCCTGATCAAAACATTCAGGCCTGCACCTACAGTCAGGCCTGAATAGATTGTTTCTCTCCTACCAAAAATCTACAAAAGTAAAGCACCTACACAATGGAGGCGCTACACTGGTTTTGTGTGGTATATATACTCTTTGAATTTATAATAAAAGCGTTCCAGTTTGCACCTAAGCTAGTGTCGTCTTGTTCTTGGGTGCAATATTCAGCTATAATGCCTGGTTCCTGGTTCCAGAGTGGAGGAAGCTGTATCTTGATGTAGGTACCCAGGCTAGGTGCCAGGGGGTGGCCAGGTGCCAGTGTTGGACTGTGGGTGGGCATGGGTCCTACTACAATGCTCAGATCACTTGTAGGCTTTAAGTGGGAGCTTATTGTCATGAATAGACAAAATGCAGTCTCTCTGGGTTTAGGAAGGTTGTAACGTTTTGGGTGATAGAATGAACCTGGGTTCTGAAACCTTGTAAGATTGAGCAGGATCACAATAGAGTAAGCAAATCTCTGGGTGAGGCTGCACAACTCCAGCACGCTGGGGGTTCTGTACTAATGAGTGACTATTTTGTACCCCAGTTCCTGGTATCCATTACTAATAGATGATTTGTAGGAAAGTGTCAATATTTTAATACTTGTATTTGGGGATAAGGATACATCCTAAGCTCTCTCCCAGGCCAGTCATTAAGAAATCAAAGGGGGCCAGAGAGGACTTCAATAAAAGGAGTTTTTAAGTAAATGTAACTTCTGACAGGTTATCCCAACATCACAGAATCTCTGGAGATGGCCACATCCCCCCTTCCGCACACATACAGGGTTTGACAGCTTCAGCAGTTCATGTTTCTCTATGAAACTGTGTAGAGTAGAAAGGGGGTGTCCACTCAGGTCTAAGATTACACTCAGCTGTCCTCTCTGTGCTATGCAGTGTGTGACAACAGATTACGGCCCCCCTGCCTGCTGGAGCTGATAAGTAGCATTTGATCTGTGTGTTTTAGAAGGCTGTAGAGAAAACTGCAGATAAACTGGTACAGCTTAAAGGGCTTGTAAACTCTCAAGGATTTTCACCTTAATGCATTCTATGCATTAAGGTAAAAAACCTCCTGTAGTGCAGCAGCCCCCCCCAGAGCTCCCCTTTTACTTATCTGAACCTGATCATTCCAGCAACGGGGATGAGCACAGCAGCTCCAGCCGCTGTCTCGGGTCCTCATTGGATAGATTGATAGCAGCAGGAGCCATTGGCTCCTGCTGCATTCAGTCAAATCCAGTGATATGGGAGCCAGGGGTGGGGCTGAGTCCTGCTGCCTGTGTCAATGGACGCAGCAGGAGGAGCCTGGAGCGCCACTGGGGGACCCCAGAAAGGAAGGAGGATCGGGGCCACTTTGTGCAAAACCCTTGCACAGAGGAGGTAAGTATAACATGTTTGTTATTTTTAAAAAAAAGAACCTTTACAACCCCTTTAACCACTTCAGATCCGCGCTATTGCCAAAGTACGGCTCCAGCGCGGATCTGAAATGCCCGGAGGACGTCCATGGACGTCCTCCACTGCGCACGCTCCTGGCGCGCCCCCTACGCGAGCGTGCCCGTGGGTCGGGCGGACTCGATGTCCACCCGAGACCCGCCGATCACTTTTAGGAGCCTCAGAACGGGGAACCGCCGTTGTAAACACGGCGGTTCCCCGTTCTGTGACAGGGGACAGGACAGATCTACTGATATGATATATATATATCGGCCAAAACTAATGAATAATTTTTTTAATGGATTTGTACTTTAGCAAAAAGTAAAAAATATTGTTCTTTTTTGCAAAATTGTCGCTCATTTTTTGTTTATAGCGGCGATCAGAAATGACGCAGAGGGGATCAAATACCACCAAAAGAAAGCTCTATTTGTGGGGAAAAAAAGGACGCAAATTTTATTTGGGTACAACGTCGCACGACCGCGCAATTGTCATTCAAAATGCGACAGCGCTGAAAGCCAAAAATTGGTCTGGGCAGGAGGGGGGTTTAAGTGCCCGGTAAGGAAGGGGTTAAGTAGGAGGATTTATTTCATCTCTGTGTATCACCTGAGGCTTGTCACTTCACTGGCTATATGTAAGAGTTACAACCACTTTAAAGTGATTGTAAAGGTTAGATTTTTTTTTTAAATAACAAACATGTTATACTTGCCTCCTCTGTGCAGTGGTTTTGCACAGAGTGGCCCCGATCCTCCTCTTCTCGGGTCCCTCAGTGGCACTCCTGGCTCCTCCTCTTCTCCGACTGCCCCCTCAGGAAAACGCTTTCCCTGGGGGCAGCTGTGTGGGCGCGCTCCCAAGTCCTGTTGTTGCGTCCATCCACACAGACAGCAGGACTCGGCCCTGCCCCCCGACTCCCACATCACTGGATTTGATTGACAGCAGCAGGAGCCAATGCTCCCGCTACTATCAAGTTAGCCAATGAGGACGCGAGTCAGTGGCTGGAGTTGCTAGGCTCGTCCCCGGCACGGGAACGGTCAGGGTCATGTAAGTAAAATGGGGCTCTGGGGGGCTGCCGTAGTACAAAAGGTTTTTCACCTTAATGCATAGAATGCAGGTAAAAGGTGAAAAACAGCGAGGGTTTACAACCCCGTTAATTATTACATCATCCAATAAATAGGCACCTTATTAGAGATCTCTTGCACTTTAAAGTGTTTGTTACCCCAACACTTCATATTCCTGATATGTGGCTGCTGTACCATGTACTTGTATGAGAAAGTATCCTGTTCTCTTTGTATTACTTCCTTTGTGTGAAATCCCTGATGTTCCTGCCAGTCCCCTTACTTTCCTATTAAAGTGGTTGTAAATGTGCCCCCCCCCCAACAAAAAAAAAACCTGCAAAGCAAACGCATAATGAACTAGTAAGCAGGGCATACTAGCTCATTATGAAACACTTACCTTGGAACAAAGCTGTTGCAGCGGTCTCTGCACACCGCTGTGACGGGCGACATCGTTGTTCCGGGTCTGCGACTCTGTCCAATCACAGCGCGGGCCCCAGCTCTGTGATTGGTGGAGCCGCGCTGACGTCACTCCCACGCATGCGCACGGGAGCCGTCATTTACGGCACGAATACAGAAGAAACGGCACCCTGGGCTATCCCGGTGCCGATTCTTCAGTGCGCATGTGCTGATGACGTTGGCACATGCAGATACAGGGGATATCTCCTAAACCGTGCAGGTTTAGGAGATATCTCCTGGACCTACAGGTAAGCCTTATTGTAGGCTTACCTGTAGTTTAAAGTGGTTGTCATGACTTGACAACCACTTTAAGAAATTACCATGCTAAGCAGGGGAGCACATTGTGGCCAGTTCTCTAGCTATGCTGGGAACTGAGCCTGCTCTCCTCTAATGATCAGACTTGTCCTGATACGCCCCCGCTGCAAAGCCATTCACTGGGCAGCTCAGTGTGTTGCTGTGATTGTGATTACTTATAAAAAATTGAAAAAAGGTATTTATATTTTTTTTACATCTATACAAGAATGTTTTGCCTTTCATTTTTATTTTAAACTGAATGGGCTGTTTTACAAGGTGATCATTTACAATCACTTTAAGTTCTATATTATAAGAACAGCCATCATTTACCATTTTTTGTACACCAATTGTGTGTTCCTTTTATTCCACAGGTTTGGGTTTATAAACAGCTGAAAAAATGAATGGTGAATGTTGTGGATTTGGATCTGCTTGTGCCATATTTGAACATTTCTAAGCTACATAATATTAATAATAACATAATAGTCATCGTACAAAACAATAGTTAGCAATTGATATGAATGTTAAATTATCAGTCAAAATGATTTCCAACTTGTTGGAAAATCCATTATATACCAAAAGCCATTTTCTACAAATGTTATCAATACAAGCAACCAGTCATAGTATGGAACAGTCTAAAAGATATCTTCTACCATCAAACAAGCAAAAACAACAGCCAATCAGTCTGCAATTGTATAAATTCCATAAAACAAAATACAATGTTTTGGCATTCTAGGACAGGGTTTCTCAACCAGGGTCCGTGGAACCCTAGGGTTCCTCCAGAGGTTGCTAGGGGTTCCTTGAGCAATGAGCAATTTCTACCTCTCAGATAAATTCCCAATGACATCATTGATCTTTTTAGCTATCTGTAGGGGGTAATTCTTCCCAATGACCACAAGCGTAAGGAGCATTCTTCCCACTGACCATCACACTGACGTATCATGAGTTGTTTTTAATTTTTAGCAGGGGTTTCCCAAGACCGGAGAATAATTTCAAGGGTTCCTCTGTGTTAAAAAGGTTGGGAAAGGCTGTTCTAGAATCTATGGTATCAAATCTTTTAAAATCTAATGAAAATCATCATAGTTAAGCCTCGTACACACGGGTGCAACAGTTGTACAACCAAATGTCCTACTTTGGACCAAGTCGGATGTTGGCTGTTGTGTCTCGCATACTGACATGAACTAAGCGATTGAACAACCAAGCCTAACATGGTGACATGTTACGAACATATAATGAGGAAGTTAAGGTGCATGTGATTTGTGAATTAGGAACGTAGGTTTCCCAGAACGGACACTGCCGGCCCTTCCTGACTTCTGAGCATGCCTGTTTTGCACGTACAACTTTGTTGGACCATCTTCTCTGTACACACGGTACAACAGTCGTACAACCGCTTGTTGTACAGCCAAAGTTTTCTAGTCTGCTCATCCAACTTCAGTTGTACAACCGTTGTACGTCTGTTTAATCGCGCTTACTAATGGTCAGATGATCGTACAACAAGCTGGTTGTACAACCGTTGTACCGTGTGTACGGGGCTTTAGTCATATAAGGCAGCATAGCCTGTATAACACATCATCATACATTAAACAGACTTTGGAAGTAAAAGGTTGAAAGAAGAGTTTTCTTTTTGAAGATCAGCTGTCTGCAATATGATAGATCTGCTGTGTGTTAGAGCACAATGGTAATTACTATTATATGTGTGAGTTTCTTTTCTTAGTCTTTTGTTTTTCCTGTTTCAAATAAAAATCTGCTTTCCTTTATGTTTCTCTTGTCTTGAATCCTTTATTTTTGTGCAGTCATATTCTTTTCAAATTATCCCGAGCTCCCTAATCTCCTCCCAGGCTCCTAATGATGAAGTCAGTAATAGGATTGGGGGTATTAATTTGGGACAGTAATGCCAGCTGCAGGCTGCGTGGCTTATGGGTGAGGGGTGACCTTGCGGGTTGGCCAGCCTGCGCTAGCTTTGATCTGATCTCTGGGGAACGTGAGTTGGCTTGTCACAGAGCGGCGCAGTCCCTCTGTGGGACGCTGATCCTCCCCTGGAAGCCGTAAGGACACCATGGCAGGGGCCCTGGATGCTGTACTGGCCAGAGCCAAAGATGTGTGCAAAAGGAATGGGCTGCTTATTCTTTCCGTACTGTCTGTTATTGTGGGATGTCTTTTGGGATTCTTCCTCAGGACCAGGAGGCTCACCGAGCAGGTCAGTATCACATTTTCATGGTTGCGGACGGTCTCATATAACTAATGCGCAGTGTTGTTACACAGGCTTTAGATTTACATCATTACATTTTTCTTCAACTATATGTCAACACAATCTCTAAAATCTCATATAAGCTTATTAATCTGCAGTTTTTATTGTAATAATACCTGGCGATTTTACAATGAAAGTCCTCGTTTAGGCAGTTCCTGCTAAAGGGTGACAACATTCTGTTCCTATCTTCCAATTAGGCCCCTGTGTTGCCAACACCTGCCTTTACATGCACATGAACTTTAGTGGCATCCCAGTCTTAGTGCGTCGGGTTCAATATTGAGTTGGCCCACCCTTTGCAACTATAACAGCTTCAACTCTTCTGGGAAGGCTGTCCACAAGGTTTAGGAGTGTCTATGGGAATGTTTGACCATTCTTCCAGAAGTGTATTTGTTAGGTCAGGCACTGATGTTGGACGAGAAGGCCTGGCTCGCAGTCTCCACTCTAATTCATCCCAAAAGTGTTCTATAGGGTTGAGGTCAGAACTCTGTGCAGACCAGTCAAGTTCCTCCTCTCCAAACTCGTTCATCCATGCCTTTAATGACCTTGCTTTGTGCGGAGACTGTGAGCCAGGCCTTCTCGTCCAACATCAGTCCCTGACCTCACAAATGCGCTTCTAGAAGGATGGTCAGACATTCCCATAGACACGCTCCTAAACCTTGTGGATTGCCTCTTCCCAGAAGAGTTGAAGCTGTTATAGCTGCAAAGGGTGGGCCAACTCAATATTGAACCCTATGGACTAAGACTGGGGTGCCATTAAAGTTTACGTGCGTGTAAAGGCAGGTGTCCCAATACTTTTGACAATATAGTGTGTGCGTATGTATGTGTGTATATATATATATATATATATATATATATATATATATATATATATATATATATATATATGTATGTAGAGATAGAGAGCGAGAGATGGTATTGCACCATGAGCTGAAAAAACATACTTATACTAATTTTTGGATAGGGGTTTGGGCCTGGCCTATTTTCTTCATAGCCTACGAGTGGGTTCTACAGCAGTGCATTGAAGGGTTTGGAGCAATACTGCAGGTATGGTCTTGCACCTTACAGTGCATATTATTTAGCCCCATGTTTCATTTAAAAGGAGAGTATAGTGTATTTTCAGTGCATATATTGAATTATTATTTTATAATGTCTCTAAATACATTTTTATATGACGTTCACATTTTTATAATTCTGCG
Source organism: Glandirana rugosa (assembly GCA_018402905.1). Lineage (NCBI taxonomy): Eukaryota > Metazoa > Chordata > Amphibia > Anura > Ranidae > Glandirana > Glandirana rugosa. Next base: position 449,043 of record BLSH010160854.1, on the reverse strand, counting down.
TTTAAATATTTTTGTTGTACTAAATGTAGCGATTTCTAGATTAGCCACTAGAGGGACCTCTCAATGCAATTACTCTTGTACACTATGGGGTTTGATTTACTAAAGGCAAATAGACTGTTCATCTTGCAAAGGCGTTTTGCCCAGAGCTTGGTGAATGAGGGGAAGCTCTGCTGACTCCCATTATCCAATCATGTGCAAGCAATGTAGCACGTGATTAGGCATTCTATGCAAAGTGAAATTTCACCGCATTCACTAAGCTTTGGCCAAATTCTCTTGCAAAATGCAATTTCACTTGCAAAATGTACAAACTATTTGCCTTTAGTGAATCAACCCCTTTATGGGGTGGACATCTTGCCATTACACCTATATAAGCTTGTAGGAAATCCCATTGCAAAACCAATTCCATAACCATGGAAAAGCCTCCACTGTTCTGGGAAAAAAATCTACAAGAATTTTAGGTGTGTTTGTCCATTCATCCAAAAGAGCATTTGTAAAGTCAAGTAATGCTGTTGAACAAGATGTGGTTCGCAACCCGCATTTTGAATTTATTCAAAGGTATTCAATAGGGGTTCAGGGCTCTGTGCAGGCCACTTGAGTTCCTCCACACCAAACCAGTCAAACATGTCTGAATGGACCTGTTTTGAGCACCTGAATGTAATATTCTGGAGAGGTGTTCACGCATTTGGCCATATAGTGTAAGATTTCAACAACACAGGAAATTAAATATTTGCATTGACTCAACCAACCCATGGACCTGCATTGTGAGAAAATGCAGTAAAGCACAACCATTTTGTAGCACTGCAAAGCAAGAAGCAGAGCCTGCATATGTAATGGGCAAATATAGCTACCCTATGCATAGATGTAATTATAAATTATGCATAGAAACAAGATGATTAACCACTTCCCCCTGGGTGGACGTCATATGAGGTCCTGGGGTTTAAGTGGTTATACCGGGATAATGCCTGCAGGTACAGGCATCATCCTGATATCAAACTTGACAGCCAGCGATGCTGTTTTCTGTAGAAGTGAATCAAGTGACTATGCAGCCACTCGATCAATTCTATAGGTGATGGAAAGGGTTGCCCCACTGCCGCCACCTTTCCTGGGCTCTCCCGTCCCGGGACTGCACCAACCAGCAGTATCTCCATCAGTGAACAGAGAGAGAGGAACTGACCCTAGAAGCGGCGATGGTTGTTTGTTTACCTGGCCATTAACAGCCAAGAAAGCAGGCCATCAGACCGATCTGCGTCTGATTGGCTACATTGGAGGCCAGAGGGGAGATATGGGGTCTCCAAAAAGAGGACCTGTCATAGCCTATGTTGTTCATCCCTTGTCATAGCAATAAAGTTGATAAAAAGGTTTTTTCAAAAAGGCACAGTGTAAAAAAAGTTTTTAATAAAATAAAAAATAATGGTTATAAAATGTTGTTTTAAAGCGCCCCTGTCCCACCATGCTTGTGCCCAAATGTAAATGGTAATCGTACCATACATGAGGTATAATCACAAACATCAGAGCGAGAGCAATAATTCTAGCACCAGACCTCCAGTGTAACTCTTAACATGTTAGTCTTTAGTTCTGATTCACACCTATGCATTTTTATTGTTTTTTGCATTTTGCAGATTTGCACTGCAGTCCATTTAACATGGTTTCCTATGAAACACGTTCTGTAGTGCAAATCTGCAAAGGCCTAAAAGGCTTTTAAAGCGTCGCCTATGGAGATTTTCAGATACTGTAGTTTGGCGATGTTCCACAGACGTGCACAATTTTAAAACATGACATATTAGGTGTCTATTTACTTGGCATAACATCATATTTTATGTTTTACCCAAAAAAATGGCTATTATATTGTGTATGTGTTCACTAAAATCTTTTCCCAAAAAAAAGCGTTTGAAAAACCACTGCGCAAATGCCATTCCACTTCTAACCACCTACGTGGATGTGCGGCATCAGGGATTTCCTCCTCTCACTGTGTAAATACCGTCTGACATAATAAATTGCAATACCCACCATTCTATTCTAAAGGGCCTCTGCTTAAAAAATATATAATGTTTGGGGGTTCTCAGTAATTTTCTAGCAAAAAAAAAAATGATGATTTTTACATGTGGAGAGAAGTGTCAGAATTGGCGTGGTAGGCAAGTAATTAAAATGAGCAATTTACTGCATCACCACAACATATGGCAATACTCATATTGTGGTGTGATGCATTCCAACGCCTTTTATTTTGAATGGCACTCCAATGCAGTGTTACAAAAACAGACAATGCACCCTACCAGAGCATACCACAACACAGAATTATTAATACAACAAATAATATGAAGGGGTCCTAATGGAAAATTACAATTTCAATCCTATTTCCCATAATCTTCTTCATACACTTTCCAAAATATTTGCAACTTGGACATTTACCCAAAAAAAAAAAAAAAAAAATGTTTTAACTTTGCAGGTATATCACAGATCACATTGCTTCTAAATCTCGCAATCTATCAGGGACAACATTTAAAAAAAAAATCACACTGGTCAAATTTGTAGAGGATTTACTAAATCCATAAGGGTAGGATTTAGTAAAGGCAAATAGACTGTGCACTTTGCAAGTGCAGTTGCACTAATATTCCCCATAGCTTAGTAAATGCAGTAAAGCTCTGCTGATTTCCATAATCCAATCATGTAAAAGCAAAAATGCTGTTTTTTTTAAATTTCCCTTACACCTAATTGGGTATTCTTTCCAAAGCGGCGCTTTACAACATTTACCAAGCTCTAATGAAAAGGAGTGCAACTGCACTTGCAAAGTGCACAGACTATTTGCCTTTAGTAATCCACCCCATAGTGCTTGCAATGTATTCTAATGGCTCTAGTTCACGTTAGTGCACTCAGTTCCAGTGGTTTCAACCAAAGTACAACCTGCTACATTTTTTTCCTCCAGAACGCATCAAATTACATGTAAATGCACCAGAATGCAAATTGTCCTAATGAAAATAAAGATTTTCCAAGTGTCAAAATAAAAAAGAAGAAAAAAACACACTGGGCGCTACTGAAAAACGCATCAAAAACGCATTAAAAATGTGTGTAAGTCCATATGAAAAAACACATCCGGAACATTGAAATTATGGTGTGAACAAGCCGTTAATCACTGATCACACAAAATAGTTTAGTTCTAAGTGGGTGTTTCACATGAATTCAGAGGGCACATGCCAGCTTTCGTAATAATATTTTGTGTGAAAAAATGCCTCTTTTTTGTCATGATTAAATAATGTTGCCCGAGCTTCATTATGTAAACCAAAACCTAGGCAAAAGATTGTATGATCTCTGACTACTAAAAGCATTGTGAGTGTTTTAAATAATTAGAGACCAAAGAGAGCTTTCATTAGAAAGACTAGATGTGCAATAGGAATATAAGTGCACTGTTGTCCAGCACTACTAAGCCAGAAGCAAAGTCTGCATATGCAATCAATATTTGGCTTTCATTAATATATTTGCCAACTATAAACAGAAATAATATTTTTAAAATATTTATAAGCATAGCCTTTGGGTTTCATTTACTAAATGTAGCGCCCACATAGTGATAGGTGCTCTATTTTTGTAGATTTTTGATAGGAGAGGTAAAATCTAGTCAGGCCTGACAGTGAGTGCAGGCCTGGTTGTTTTGATCTGGATTGGGGAGTGGCTCAGAGAGGGCTGGAGATTGCAGGAAGGAACACCCCTTGGATACTCCACCCCCTTTGAGCTAGAAAAGCTCTGGAAAAGGAGATGGATGAGAAGGTATCACTTTCTGATGTGTGACAAGGAGCCCAGACCAATCCACAGTTTGAATTGGCAGGGGGCAGGCCTCCTTAAATACAGTAATCTGCCAGCAGGAGAAAGGAGAGTTCGGGAGGAAGAGAGGAGAATGTAGCAGAGGCTGTGGCACAGGCATCACCCGGGAGGGAGCCCCCAGTCTGGGGGGGGGGGTGACCTTGGTGCCTGGAGGCTTGGTTGCAACCAGGAGTGAAGTTGATTCCTGGAGTAGCACAAGGAAGCAGGAGAGCAGCAGAGTTCTACATTCTCAGAGACTCTTTAAAGGATCCACCAGTTGTCTGTGAGTGACAAACCCTGGAAATTGGATGAGAAGGCTGGAGCAGGCTGAAGGAGAATAGTGGACAGTCTGTGGAGGTCAGAGGAGCCAGTCAGGGGAAGGAGTGTGACTGAGTAGAAAAAGCAGGCCGAAGCGGCCTGGAAGAGGATGGGCAGGGAGTTGTAGTCCGTCGATACCCCACTAGCACCAACGTACTTAGCTACACAATGGAGGGCCCGTGGCGTCACAATCGGAAGCCCGTGGCCCTTGCCTGTAACGGGTGGTTCTGAGGTCCTGCTAGCAAAAGTGCAGGCCTCACCATTTGCTAGTTGGGGTGGAGGAAGAAGTGTCATGGCAGCCTGATAAATTGCCTTTCAAGTCAGGAAATTAAAGCGGTAGTAAACCCATGCATTTAACAGGTTAAAAACCAGTCACATTTCTGGCATGTGCCAGAAATGTAACACTCCCATTGGTTGTGCTCTAAACCAAACTGTCAAACCATCCAATGGCTGGTGTCATAGCCGATCACATGTGCAGCACCATGGCAGTTGTAGATTAAACAGAGGCCAAGATGGCCGCTTCCTTGGCTAAAAATGATAGGAGGGTTTACTACCACTTTAAGAAGTGTGCTGGAGTGAAGTAAGGAGAGGAACGGTCAGCAAGTGATTGAGCTGGAGGAAGTTGGAGTGTATATACTGCAGATGTATATAGCAGGTCCCGTGATGTAATTATTTGGGCATCCCACAGTTAACCCTTTTCCCCATCCAAGTTTTATCTCCTCAAATAAAATAACAAAAAGTCACTGTTCCGTGGCTCCGGATGTGTGGACATAGTGTGATTGAGGGCAGCGGGCAGGTGAACCACAACTACCAGCCATTCCCAAGGGAGAAAATGGCTACATAAAGGCAAATAGACTGTTCACCTTGCAAGTACTGTTGCTCCAGAGCTTAGTAAATGAAGGAAGTTATGCTGACTTCCATCATCCAATGATTTGCAACAAAAATGTATTTTTGTCTTTTGTTTTTCTTCAATGTGATAGGGTATTCTTTGCTAATTCCTAATTTATTTATGTAATGTGCAAATATGGCTACCCCCATATATATATATAATTGTAAATTATGCAGAGAAATAAGATTCTTAACCACTTCCTCCTGGGTGAATGTCATATGACATCCTGGGGTTAAATATTTACATGCATAGTTTTTGGGGTTCATTTACTAAAGACAAATAGACTGTGCACTTTGCAAGTGTAGTTGCTCTAGAGCTTAGTAAATGAGGTGAAGCATATCTTTGCAAAGAATACTGTACCTAATCACATGCAAGAAAAATGAAAAAGAAAAAACAGCATTTTTGCTGCACATGATTGGATCATGGAAGTCACCAGAACTTGCCGACCAGCTGCCATCGTTATACGGCTACAGGCTGGCTCTCCTGCGTGAATCGCCGTAGCTGTACAGCGGTCTGTGCACAAGCTATTGTGGTCACGCGCGCCCACTGCACTCTGCGGGAGCGTGCCTGCGGGTCCCATGGACTCGATGTCTGCCGGTGACCCGTGATCGCCGTGTACAGTGGCAGAACGGGGATCTGCCTATGTAAACAAGGTGGATTCCCGTTCTGACAGATGACATGGCAGAGATCTACTGCTCCCAGTCATTGGGAACAGTGATCTCTGTCATGTCCCTGCCAGAACATGCCGAGGGAACACACTTAAGCCCTTTATCGCCCCCTAAAGTTAACCCCTTCCCTGCCAGTGTCATTTTTACATTGATCACTGCATTTTTATAGCACTGATCAATGTAATAATATCACTGGTCCCCAAAAAGTGTCATTTGGGGTCAGATTTGTCCACTGCAATGTCGCAGTCCCGCTAAAAATCGCAGATCGCCGCCATTACCATTAAAAACAATAATATAAAAAAAAGTCTGTTAATATATCCCGTAGTTTGTAAGCACGATAACTTTTGCGCAAACTAATTAATGTATGCTTATTGCTATTTTTACCAAGAATATGTAGAAGAATATATATCAGCCTAAACTGATGAATAAGTATTATAGCAAAAAGTAAAAAAAATATATATTTTTTTCAAAATTGTCGCTCTTTTTTTGTTTATAGCACAAAAAATAAAAACCGCAGAGGTGATCAAATACCACCAAAAGAAAGCTCTATTTGTGGGAAAAAAAGGACATCAATTTTGTTTGTATACAACGTCACATGACCGCGCAATTGTCAGTTAAATAATACAGTGCTCTATCGCAAAAAATGGCCTGGTCTGGAAGGGGGCAAATCCTTCCGGGGCTGAAGTGGTTAATTTGCTAAGTTCTGGGGCAACTGCACATGCAAAGTGCACAGTCTGTTTGCATGTCAAAATAGTAAACATGGTACATTGCATGCAAGAATTCATATTTGTACACAACTGGATACATTTAATTTCCAATCTATACATGTATAAGCAATCAATGCCACTCGTGCCAATTCTCAGTATATAGGGCTACATGTGATTTCAAAGTAAAAATGAACTGGTGAAGTTATGATAAAACCCTCAAGTAGTAGAGTCATGACTGCATCCTGGGTATGTCCGACGCGTTTCTCTTCTCTTTTCTTGGGTTTCTAGCATGTGGCATCATGCAACACTTTGCGCACTTGTTTTCCTATGCCTATGTAGCATGTTTACTATAAATAAATACGTTTATATACTCTTATCCAATGGTCCACCACATGCCTCATCTAAAGTCCCAACCTTTCTCCTTTTGACACTGGATATTTTTCAGCCCAGAAAGCCCAGACACTTCGTACAGCCACCCATATATATGAATGGGCTGTACTGGGGTATACACCGGTCCTCGCATAAACACAAGTATAGTGTATGAGTATATGCAAAAAATAGACCTTGCAAGAATTCATGTTGAACAAATCAAGAACAGAGTATTTTGTACCATATGGACAGGGTCATGTTGGACAGCTGATGATTTTCCAGACTGATGGATCAGAATGATAGATACTATGGCAGGTAAAACAATTCATGCATTTATATCTCAACTGTGCATTGAGCTGTCTGCCTATGACTCTGATTTAAAGGAGATCACAGAACTCCATATACTGCCCCTTGTCCTCTTCTTCAACCCTGTCATATAAAAACCAGATCAGACTTTCTGGCACTATACACTGCAGCTAGGCCTCCATCTTTGAGCCCATCCCCCGCAGAATAAAGAACAAGAGGGGATATGGAGCTTTAGGTTTCAAATGATAGAAATACAGAAAGAAGCATCAGAGCACAACTGGATGAAAGAGTCCAAGGTAATTTTATTTGTTGATAAAAAAAGTCATATAAAATGTGTTTTGAGACGCCACCAATCTCGTTCCTTAAGGCTGAACACAGGATAAAAGCAAAGACTTCACAGATTTATATTAGAACCAGTATTGACCTCTGAACATGGCGTCACAACTTGCCATTGCTGGTCAGCAACTGCTGTCAAGTTGTTGCTGTGGAGAGTTCAATACTTCCTCCAGCAGGAACACTGAGAGCAATAAACTCTGATAGGGACTCTACATGTAGCACCCCCTTAAAATTTTTATAGAAATCAGATTTTTGTAAAAAACAAAACAAAAAAAAAACACATACAGTGTATATCATTTTACAGTGAAATCACGTTTTCCTGTCATTTAGCCAATTGCACGTAAAAATGCAACACTGTGTGACCCTAATGGATCTTATACTGTTTCTTACAGGAGATTAGTTACTTTCAGTTTCCTGGGGAGCTCCTCATGCGGATGCTGAAAATGCTGATCCTGCCGCTTGTGGTATCAAGGTAATAAGAAACATTTTAATATTTAATTTAAGTCATTGCACTGTATGTTTATCCTGCTAAGCCTGGTTTACAATTGTTTTATTAGTTATATGCATTTTTTCCACGGTGTGTTGCGTTTTTGTTGCGTTTTTGTTGCGTTTCTACATGTTGGATGCTTGTTCCCCCGCTGCACTCCCTGGTTTCTTCTACCGACTTCCGTGTCCTATAGTGATGTGGGGGTTGGCGGATGAAACCAAAAACCCCTGCAGGGGAGACCAGGATTCAACACCTGTGGAAGATGCAGAACATATTTCAATAGGATTATTTCCCCAAGACAACAGATTTTGTTGATGCAACTAGAGAAACAAGTAAGTATTAAACATTTTCTGTGCGGTGAAGCATTTTTTGTGCTTGTTAAAAAAAGCAACACAGTTGCTTGAAAAAACTTTATGAGCCACTGTCCCAAAACAAGTATACATATCAGGACTCCTGACTTTTCTCTGACTTCACTGGCTGCATGTGCATTCTAAGCCAGGGTCTCAAAAAAGGTTGAAGCCAGATGCATCCAGCATAGCTCCCAATTGTCCCTGATTTCAAGGGACTGTCCCGGATTTGGAGCAAGTTCCCTTTGTCTTTCCCCCTCATTTTGGTCTGATCTATAAAGTTGTATATACTATTGCGCTTTTTATCTTTCAAATAGTGTTTCCTTGTGCTAAAACTTTCATTCGATTTCTAAATTGCTGCATTTGTACTTTTCAAAAGCCAATATAAAGGAATATTTGTGGTAAAAAAAAAAGCACTTGAGGGTTTACCTAATCATTTTTTTGTATAATTCTCCTTTAAGGGAGCGTGGCAGGGGGTGTGCCCTATGCCTATATACTTTTGCTAATAGGTGTCCCTCCTACCCATCTTAAAAAATTGGGAGACATGAACCAGCCAGGCACATAGCATTTACAGAAGAAGCTCAGTAATAAGTCTATATTTCTCTCGGTACAGACTGGCTTTAATTGCACATTCTATATGAATATATATATTGTCTTTCCCCCTAAAACTAAAAGGAGCATTTTGGCCAGAGTCGGGTTTTAAAAAGTAAAACAAAAATAATAATAAAAATGATCCTTTATCCATTATTTGTCTCAATTTCTTATAAGTTTGGAACCATGCTGGGTTAGCTACTAATGCAAGAATGTGTAATGTCTTTCAGATTTTGTAATAATAGGTGTACAAAAACTGATTTATTGCCCCAGTTTCTGCCTGCGCAAATCCGTTTCTGTCTGGTGCCAATATAACACTAGTGATTTATGCAAGTAGATTATTTTCATCTGAGTGTCGCAATATAACGTCAATGGGGAAATAAAGCTTTCCTAAACAAAAAAGGTATTGGTGGGAGAGGATTTCTTTATTGGGCTAAATACCTTTATTAGTGGAAAAAAACACAAACGTATATGGGGTTCTAATGTGCAAAAGACCTTGACAATTAATATTTAGGATTTGATAATTATGTAAAAGCTGTTTTAACCACTTCACCTCCGGAAGAATTTCACAGTTTAGGACCAGAGCACTTTTTGCGATTCGGCGCTGCGTCGCTTTAACTGACAATTGTGCGGTTGTGCGATGCTGTACCGAAACAAAATTTGCGTCCTTTTTTTTCCCACAAATAGAGCTTTCTTTTGGTGGTATTTGATCACCTCTGCATCATTTCTGATCACCGCTATAAACAAAAGAAGAACGACCATTTTGCAAAAAAAAAAAAAAACAAATTTCTTACTTTTTGCTAAAATTCAAATCCAAAAAAAAAATTATAAAAAGACATTTTTTTTTCACCGGTTTTGGCCGATTTATATTCTTCCTCATATTTGTGATAAAAAAATCGCAATCTGCGTTTATTGATTGGTTTGCGCAAAAATGGGCGCGTTTACGGATGGTGAGAATTAATTTCTGGGGTTTTTATAATTTTTTATTTTTTACTAGTAATGGCGGCGATAGCATTTACAGAAGAAGCTCAGCAATAAGTCTATATTTCTCTCGGTACAGACTGGTTTTAATTGCACATTCTATATGAATATATATATTGTCTTTCCACCTAAAACTAAAAAGAACATTTTGGCCAGAGTCCGGTTTTAAAAAGTAAAACAAAAATAATAATAAAAATGATCCTTTATCCATTATTTGTCTCAATTTCTTATAAGTTTGGAACCATGCTGGGTTAGCTACTAATGCAAGAATGTGTAATGTCTTTCAGATTTTGTAATAATAGGTGTACAAAAACTGATTTATTGCCCCAGTTTCTGCCTGCGCAAATCCGTTTCTGTCTTGTGCCAATATAACACTAGTGATTTATACAAGTAGATTATTTTCATCTGAGTGTCGCAATATAACGTCAATGGGGTAATAAAGCTTTCCTAAACAAAAAAGGTATTGGTGGGAGAGGATTTCATTATTGGGCTAAATACCTTTATTAGTGGAAAAAAACACAAACGTATATGGGGTTCTTATGTGCAAAAGACCTTGACAATTAATATTTAGGATTTGATAGTTATGTAAAAGCTGTTTTAACCACTTCACCTCCGGAAGAATTTCACAGTTTAGGACCAAAGCACTTTTTGCGATTCGGCACTGCATCGCTTTAACTGACAATTGTGCGGTCGTGCAACGTTGTACCCAAACAAAATTTGTGTCCTTTTTTCCCCACAAATAGAGCTTTCTTTTGGTGGTATTTGATCACCTCTGCGTCATTTCTGATCACCGCTATAAACAAAAGAAGAACAACCATTTTGCAAAAAAAAAAAACAAATTTCTTATTTTTTACTAGTAATGGCGGCGATTTTTAGCGGTACTGCGATATTGCAGCGGACATGTCGGACATTTTTGACACTTTTTTGGGACCAATGACATTTATTCAGCGATCAGAAATTTAAATGTCCACTGATTACTGTATAAATGTCATTGGCAGTGAAGGGGTTAACCTGCAGGGGGAAAGCTAGGGGTTAACTGTGTTCCCTGGGTGTGTTCTAACTGTGGGGGGGTTGCCTTTTTT
>BLSH010160854.1:419787-437161 GCA_018402905.1 Glandirana rugosa | reverse complement strand
AAACCCAGGTTAAACTTGTAAAAGTGAATCCCCACATGAGTGAAAACAACGGTCACCAAATCTGTAATTACCGACACACAACTCAATAAAACTCCCTTGTCGTTTACATGTGACAATATGTTCGACGTGTGAGTGATGAAATGTAACATCGTTTCACAGTAAAAAAGTCACAACAGTGTACTTTTCTATCTTATTTTATAATTTTTTTTACACTCCCCACATGAGTGAAAACACTCTATGACACATATATATATGTGACACACGTCTTAATAATCCGTTTACTCATAAAACTGGTGTAGTAGGAGAAATACGTACAACATTGGAGTAAGACAACATGCATAAAGAGGATGATGTGGTCAAAATACTCATTTGCCTAATAATTCTGCACACAGTGTATATATATACACAGTATCTCACAAAAGTGAGTACACCCCTCACATTTTTTTTAATATTTTATTCTATCTTTTCATGTGACAACACTGAAAAAATGACACTTTGCTACAATGTAAAGTAGTGAGTGTGCAGCTTGTATAACAGTGTACATTTGCTGTTCCCTCAAAATAACTCAACACACAGCCATTAATGTCTAAACCACTGGCAACAAAAGTGAGTACACCCCTAAGTGAAAATGTTCAAATTGGACCCAAATTGTCAATATGTTGTGTGGTCACCATTATTTTCCAGCACTGCCTTAACCTTCTTGGGCATGGAGTTCACCAGAGCTTCACAGGTTGCCACTGGACTCCTCTTCCACTCCTCCATGACGACATCACGGAGCTGGTGGATGTTAGAGACGTTGTTGGATGTTGCGCTCCTCCACCTTCCGTTTGAGGATGCCCCACAGATGCTCAAAAGGGTTTACGTCTGGAGACATGCCTGGCCAGTCCATCACCTTTACCCTCAGCTTCTTTTAGCAAGGCAGTGGTTGTCTTGGAGGTGTGTTTGGGTTTGTTATCATGCTCTGCTTCAGTATGTCACAGTACATGTTGGCATTCATGGTTCCCTCAATGAACTGTAGCTCCCCAGTGCCGGCAGCACTCAAGCAGCCCCAGACCATGACACTCCCACCACCATGCTTGACTGTAGATAATACACACTTGTCTTTGTACTCCTCACCTGGTTGCCGCCACAAACGCTTGACACCATCTGAACCAAAAAAGTTTATCTTGGTCTCATCAGACCACAGGGCATAGTTCCAGTAATCCATGTCTGCTTGTCTTCAGCAAATTGTTTGCAGGCTTTCTTGTGCATCATCTTTAGAAGAGGCTTCCTTCTGGGACGACAGTCATGCAGACCAATTTGATGCAGTGTGCGGCGTATGGTCTGATCACTGACAGTATGACCCCCTACCCCTTTAACCTCTGCAGCAATGCTGGCAGCACTCATACCTCTATTTCCCAAAGACAACCTCTGGATATGACGCTGAGCACATGCACTCAACTTCTTTGGCCAACCACGGGGAGGCTTGTTCTGAGTAGAACCTGTCCTGTTAAACCGCTGTATGGTCTTGGCCATAGAAACATAGAAACATAGAAAAGTGACGGCAGAAAAAGACTGAGTAGTCCATCGAGTCTGCCCCTTTTTATTTATTTATTTATTTATTTTTATATTTTTTTTTTTTACATTAACCTTGTTGTCTGACTATAGATTTATGTTTAACCCAAGCATGTTTGAAGCCATTTACTGTTGACTGTCTCACAACCTCTGTTGGTAGTTTATTCCAATCATCAACCACCCTTTCAGTAAAATAATACTTTCTAAGATTAGTTTTGATTTCCCAAAGACAACCTCTGGATATGACGCTGAGCACATGCACTCAATCTCTTTGGCCGACCATGGCGAGGCCTGTTCTGAGTGGAACCTGACCTGTATGGTCTTGGCCACTGTGCTGCAGCTCAGTTTCAGGGTCTTGGCAATCTTCTTATAGCCTAGGCCATCTTTATGTAGAGTAACAATTCATTTTTTTCATATCCTCAGAGTTTTTTGCCATGAGGTGCCATGTTGAACTTCCAGTGACCACTATGAGAGAGTGATAACACCAAATTTAACACACCTGCTTCCCATTCACACCTGAGACCTTGTAACACTAATAATTCACATGACACCGGGGAGGGAAAATGGGTAATTGGGCCCAATTTGGACATTTTCACTTAGGGGTGTACTCACTTTGTGAGCTGTACACTCACTACTTTACATTGTAGCAAAGTGTCATTTCTTCAGTGTTGGCACATAAAAAGATATGGTAAAATGTTTACAAAAATGTGAGGGGTGTACTCACTTTTGTGAGATACTGTATATATATATTTATATATACATACCATGACCATGAGGACAGACACAGAAGATGTGTCAACATTCAAGATTTATTTTAATCTATAGAAATAGAATCATTATAAACTGTGATCTTATACTGCATGCAGGTGTTAAATCTGAAGGGAGATAAAAAGGACATAAATTAGCGCATCTCTGTATTTTTTTTATGTAAATTCAAGTAACAGTTTCACTTATTGCAGTCCCTGTACAGTAGAGTTCAGAATGATGGAGCAGGGATAATAACTAGCTAACAAGGGGTATACTGATAGGAGGAGGGAACAGAGTGAGAGAGAGAGGAACACCTCAATGTGCTCTTTCCCTGTCCCGTCACTGGGGATTCTAGACCTGTAAATCTTAATTACTGCAGCAAAAAAATCAGGTCTTCTGCACTGCCAGACAAGGGGGTGCCGTGTGGCAGAGTTTTTTAATTTTCAGGACTAGAGGGACAGAAATACAAATCCATTGGCAAGTAAAACAGTTCCCTTATATCAGCTATAAATATGAATTGGATTATAAAACTGTCACCCGCTGGTACCGCATGCCGTTCACATTACATGCCATTTACCCCTTTTCACCAAAGACATGCTGGAGTTGTGGTTTATCACCAGGAGATATGCTCCATATTCTTTGGTCCTGTTCAGTTCTACAGACATTTTTATGTCACAATATAGTCCAAATTTCATGGATCAACCATCCCTTGACAGCCCACAAAAAACAGTAGTGTGCCACTAGGTAAAATGAGAATAAACTCTAGTTTTTAAAAAAAATTCTATTCAAATATGTATTCTTAACTCAAAATTACCTTCAATTGTTCTCAGCCGCCTCCAAATCTCCAAATTCCTTTTTTTTTGGAGCTGTGATCAGACTTCTTGTTAGAGCGTGGCAACGTTCCCCTGTCCGTGATTCCCATCATATGTAGAAACCAGTGGCGGCTGGTGGGTTCTTCTTTTGGGGGAGGGGCAAACAGATACCACCCCCCCCAGCGGCGTGGCACTGACAGCAAAACACCCCTCGGCGGCGCGGCACTGACAGCAAACCCCCCCAACAGGGGCGGCTGGCACTTACCCGCTTGTGTGGCGAGCTGTGGTGTCCTCCCTCCTCTCCCGGAATGCGGGCAGCGACGGCTCTGATGTCTCCTCTTCCACCTAAGCACTAGGCATTCAATAGGATCACCTGACACGTTGGCCAATCAGGAAACGGGTCTCACGACCTGCCTCCTGATTGGCGGGGAGGTACTTTATTGTGAAAATAGCGAAAATGAATTCACTATGGTCACACAACTGGGTCACTGCGCCCCAAGCCTACCCTTTTTTGAATCCTATTAGAGCCTCTGGCTTTAATCACGTGCTTCAAAAAAACACACCCCCACCATTGGAATCCATAGTCTGGCGCCCTGATATGTAGATCAGGGGGCCGGATGCATAGATGGGCGTGGCGCCTGTGTGCCCTCTATGGACGGGCCGCCACTGGTAGAATCATAGCCACCCTCTCTTGCTCATTCCCCAGATAGACGAGGGACTATGGGATTTGTAGTGTGCAGTGTACATAGAGCAGTGCATATGACCTCAACTAATTTGCACTACTTGTTCCAAATTAACATAATTCAGGGGGTAAAGGAGAGGTACAGAGGACGTTATAAGGAGGCAGAGAAACACAGTAAGAAACAATTTCATGAAAAATAGGTCACAAGACTGAGTAGTGGATGTGTATGGATCATTTTTGGAGAATAAGGATATTGTTTAGTGCCACTTTACTGCAGCTCACTCTTCCTACATTCCTGCAAGGTGGAAATCTTTCTCCCCCACCATTCCTACAACTGTGGTTCCATTGAATTGAAGAAATCAGATGCAGGGCCACTGATAAGGCAGTACAGCCAGTCCTCCTGTACTGCACCCTTACCCCATCAGTTCAAAAGTGGGGCCCGGGGAGGTCCAGCTGTACTGTCTTATTGCAGACACTGATCCTCTTCTGCCTCCCCTTGCAGCACTGCCAGGTTTTTCACTTCTTTCTCCTTCCAGCTGCACTGCAGGGGGATTGGTTCTAGCACATGCACCCCTTCCATCTGCTGTCTGGGCCCCCTATGTGCCCCTTTCCTATGTGCTGCCGGCTTCCCTCCTTTCCTGTCGCAAGCTGCTGCGTTGCACACGGGAATTTTTCAGGATGGAGAGCGGTGAAAGGGGCCAATAAATATGTAATTTACTGGCCCCTTCCGTTCCTGAATGAACACAGTGAGCGATCAGTACCAATCACTCCTGTGTCCATTCATCACTGAGGCATAGTAAACTGTGGGAATGAACAGGAAGCCCCAGAGCACTTCCTATTCATTTGTCTGTGAAGCAAAGGCTACAGAGAAAGGTACTGATAAATTGATGTCACTTTTGGATGGGGGAAGGGGGCCCTGTCAGGTAGGCTGTATGGGGCCCCCGTGATTTCTAACAGAAACCCTGATCAAATGCATGGGAACTTTTGATGAGCTTTGTGAAGGGTATTTATGGAGTAATAGCAAAAGTACCTGGTCATACTCCTGTACAGAGAAATTCAAACAAATTCTGGCAGGTTAAACATCCATTACCTTGGTCCTTCACTAGTCTCCTTACCACTCTACAGTCCGTTCTTCAACTTTGACTCACTTTGAAGGTTGGGGCCAATGCCTTCTTCTGCCTGGCACATCTTTTCCCAACCCTTCTTTACTCTCCTATTTACAGTCACCTTGGCTTTTGCCATTCACATCGTTGTATGTAGACTGTTAATGTCCAATGTTGTTGGGAAAAATAAAAAACCTTATATGAGAATGCATAAAAAGCAGTTCCCTTATATGCATTGTATCTATGTATTCAGTTGTTTGCCTTGAGTTCAGCTTTACAGTCAAATCAATCATAATTTTGGGGTTTTGGAAGCAGCTGTTACCTTCTATACATTAATTTCATAATGCTAACTGGCAGAAGGCATCATCTGTTGTATAATGATAAGATGGGATAGGAAAATAGGATGTGGCAAAACAGAGAGCCAGGGATGTATCACTAAGCTCAGGCATAATCTCCGCAGCACAACATGCATAGACCACATAGCTACCAAATTTAGCATTCATTTTTGGTCAAATTAAGGGGAAATGGGGTCCTACACTTGATATTATTATTATTATTATAATTATAAAGGATTTATATAGAACTAGCAGTTTGTTCAGCACTTTACATAATAGCTTTGCCCACCTCCTCTCCATCTCTTCCATTGACATTAATGGGGATTGCAATAGGTACAGAGAAGTCACTCCATCTATATTTTATGTAATGGCATGGCCATGCTCCTTCAGACATCAACTGCATGTGAAGTGACAGATGAGTTCACAGGTTTGACCAGCTGCACTGTACCCCTAGTTTCCTACAGAAGCACAAGGGTTGTATGTGGGCCCCTTGCACATCCATCTGTCCTTAGGTTGCGGATAATCTGGCTCTGGTGGTGCACTTTATTTCTATGAGTTTTAACCCTTGTGTTTTGTAGTTATGTAGATCTAGACTAGAATCAGATAGAAGAGTCATGTTTGTTCACGTGTATGCTTTTGTTGTGAAAATCATCAGATCCTCAGTCTAAATCTGGCCATAGACGTTTATTTTTGTCATTCTGAACAGAATACTTCATTGAACAAACAAGGTGAATGGAGTAATTCCCCCTGCCAGGGCATTGTACTCGGACAGTGGGATTCCTTTGTTGTCAGAATACACTGATCAGCAGTTGCAGGTGATTGACTGCAGCTGCTGATCGACAAATGTTTTCCAGAATGTCCCTTCAACAAAAGTGATCAACTTTTGTCAAACAAGGATGACCACACAATTTCGATCAGTGTATGGCAAATTTTAGGCACATGTTGGGAGCAATGAGCTACATGTTGTTGACTTTAGACACAAGACCTACCATGTGTTATGTAGATCTAAACTGAAGCTTAGGCTAGATTGCAATATACATTGTTGTGCCTCAACCACCTATCCGTTAATTTGTTTTTCTGGTACGGTCTGGCATGGATATGTGCACAGGTAACAACATTATCTAGAGCAGGGTTTCTCAACCAGGGTTCCGTGGTTGCAAGGGGTTCCTTGAGCAATGGTCAATTTCTACCTCTCAGATAAATTCCCAATGACATCATTGATCTTTTTAGCTATCTGTAAGGGGGTAATTCTTCCCAATGACCACAAGTGTAGGGCGCATTTTTCCCATTGACCATCACACTAATGTATCATGAGTTGTAGTTTTATAATTTTTAGCAGGGTTCCCCGAGACCGGAGAATTATTTCAAGAGTTCCTTGATGCTGAAAAGGTTGAGAAAGGCTGATCTAGAGCTTATGACAGCAAGGTGGTAGGATATGGTAGCCTGCCCCCATGGGTCATTGTTTTTTTCTATACCTTGAGTTTTCATGTGTTGTTGCACTAGGTAGCCCATTCATTTTGATTGGGTTGTCAGTCTGCACACCTCAACACACAAGAATGCAACCTGCACTATTTTTTACAATGCAGTGCACTGCAATATACAGGGGATTTGCATCTGTGTTAAGGAGCCCTATAGTGTACTTTATGCAATTTATTTATGAATGTATCTTGGACAGTTATTTGCAGTTTTTCTGTAAACATGGCCATCTCCTGTAATATGTAATTTTTTCAGTATGGTTTTGGGTACTTACAGTTACAAGCAGGTAACATGGTTTTAAAGTTCACATGATTTTTACCTTAATGCATTCTGTCCTACCCCCTGGTGTGGTGACACCACAATGGCATTGCTTCTGGCTCCAGTACAGCTTCCCTCACTTTCCTGTTTTCACAAACTGTGGGCAGTGGAGCCATAGGCATGAGGCCATATACAGCATCTCACAAAAGTGAGTACACCCCTCACATTTTTGTAAATATTTTATTATATTTCATGTGACAACACTGAAGAAATTACACTTTGCTACAATGTAAAGTAGTGAGTATACAGCTTGTATAACAGTGTAAATTTGCTGTTCCCTCAAAATAACTCAACACAGCCATTAATGTCTAAATCGCTGGCAACAAAAGTGAGTACACCCCTAAGTCAAAATGTCCAAATTGGGCCCAATTTTCCCTCACCGGTGTCATGTGACTCGTTAGTGCTACAAGGTCTCAGGTGTGAAAGGGGAGCAGGTGTGTTAAATTTGGTGTTATCGCTCTCACTCTCTCATACTGGTCACTGGAAGTTCAACGTGGCACCTCATGGCAAAGAACTCTGAAAAAGAGAATTGTTGCTCTACATAAAGATGGCTTAGGCTATGAGAAGATTGCCAAGACCCCGAAACTGAGCTGCAGCATGGTGGCCAAGACCATACAGCGGTTCAATAGGACAGGTTCCACTCAGAATAGGCCTCTCCATAGTCCACCAAAGAAGTTGAGTGCACATGCTCAGCATCATATCTAGAGGTTGTCTTTGGGAAATAGACGTATGAGTGCTGCCAGCATTGCTGTAGAGATTGAAGGAGTGGGGAGTCAGCCTGTCAGTGCTCAAACCATACGCTGCATACTGCATCACATTGGTCTGCATGGATGTCATCTCAGAAGGAAGCTTCTTCTAAAGATGATGCACAAGAAAGCATGCAAACAGTTTGCTGAAGACAAGTAGACTAAAGATATGGATTACTGGAACCATTTCCTGTGGTCTGATGAGACCAAGATAAACTTATTTGGTTCAGATGGCGCCATGCGTGTGTGGCGGCAACCAGGTGAGGAGTACAAAGACAAGTGTGTATTGCCTACAGTCAAGCATTATGGTGGGAGTGTCATGGTCTGGGGCTGCATGAGTGCTGCCGGCACTGGGGAGCTACATTTCATTGAGGGAAGCATGAATGCCAACATGTACTGTGACATACTGAAGCAGAGCATGATCCCCTCCCTTCAGAGACTGGGCCGCAGGGCAGTATTTCAACATGATAACGAACAAACCTCCAAGAAGATCACTGCCTTACTAAAGAAGCTGAGGGTAAAGGTGATGGACTGGCCAAGCATCTCCAGACCTAAACCCTATTGAGCATCTGTGGGGCATCCTCAAATGGAAGGTGGAGGAGCACAAGGTTTCTAACATCCACCAGCTCTATGATGTCATCATGGAGGAGTGGAAGAGGACTGCAGCGACAACCTGTGAAGCTCTGGTGAACTCCATGCTCATGAGTGTTAAGGCAGTGCTGGAAAATAATGGTGGCCACACAAAATATTGACACTTTGGGCCCAATTTGGACATTTTCACTTAGGGGTGTACTCACTTTTGTTGCCAGCAGTTTAGACATCAATGGCTGTGTGTTGAGTTATTTTGAGGGGACAGCAAATTTACACTGTTATACAAGCTGTACACTCACTACTTTAAATTGTAGCAAAGTGTAATTTCTTCAGTGTTGTCACATGAAAAGATATAATAAAATATTTACAAAAATGTGAGGGTGTACTCACTTTTGTGAGATACTGTCTATCACTTTAAAGCAGAACTTTAGCCATAACTTGAGAAATAGCTGGCAGGTAGGCATTTATCACAGAAGATATTGTGTAAGCGTAGCGCCCCCACAGTGAATAGGTGCTTTGGTGATAGATTTTTGCTAGGAGAGGCAAATTTATTCAGGCCTGACTGTTTTGCAGGCCTGATTGTTTTGATTTGGGCAGGGGAGTGGCCCAGGAAGAGCTGGAGACTGCAGAAAGGAACCCCCCTGTATGTCAGTTAAAGCGACGCAGCGCCGAATCGCAAAAAGTGCTCTGGTCCTAAAGCTGGAAAACCTTCCGGTTGGTAAGTGGTTAAGGATCCCTGACCAATCCCCAACCTGGATTGGCAGGGGGCAGGCCTCCTTAAATACTGTGGTCTGCCCAGCTGGGGGAGGAGAGTGTCGGATGGAAGAGTGGAGATGTAGCAGAGGTTGCAGAGGCCTCACCTGGGAGCCCCCAGTCTGGGGGGGTGACCTTGAGGCCTGGGAGCTTGAGTGCAGCCAAAAGGAGAGAGAGAGATCCTGGAGCAGCACAAGGGAGCAAGAGAGCAACAGAGAGGTTACAGGAAAAGACTCTTTAAAGGATCCACTGGTGTTGGTAAGTGACATACATTGTAACCTGGAGAAAGCGTACTGGAGCAGGCTGGGAGGAGACAGTGTACAGTCTGTGGAGGTTGAGGAGCCAGTCAGGGAAGTGGTGTCAATGGGCAGTGGATCAGGCCAGAGCAGCCAGGAGGGCTGAGGTGGCCTGGAAAAGGATGGGCTGGAAGCAGTAGTCCATAATGTACTCAACTACACTTTGAGGGCCCGTGGCCCTTGCCTGTAATGGGCGGTCCGGAGGTCCTGCCAGCAAAACCACAGGCTTCACCATGTGCTAACTAGGCAGGAAGAAGGTGTCGGAGACCTGATAAATTTCCTTTTGGTTCTCACTGGAGAGAAGCAAGGGTTGTGCAGGAGGAAGTGTGAGGAGTGTAACACTCAGTAAGTGTCAGTGCTGGAGGAAGAAGGAGTGTATATACGGAGGTGTATATAGATGGTCTCATTTCTTGATTTATTGGGTATCCTACAGTCATCTCTACCCCATCCATATTTATTCCCCTAATAACAAAAAAACAAAGTACTGGCCTGTTCCATGACTCTGGATGAAAGGAAATGTGTGATTGAGGGCAGAGTGACAGGTGGACCACATCAACCAGTCACCCCTAAGGGGGCCATTGGCTACCTATGCAAAAGCTACTTTTCTGCCTGCCAGTTTCTCTTAATTTAGATCAGTGGTCTCCAAACTGCGGTCGGGGGGCCAGATGCGGCCCTTTGCTTGCCTTTATCTGGCCCTTGGGGCACTATTCCTCCCACTGATATGAGACACTATTCTGCCAACTGACATCAAAAATGAGTCACCATTTCTCCCACTGACACCAACAATTGTGCACCAATGATACCAACAATGGGGCCCTTATCCTCCCATTGACACCAACAATGGGGCACTCTTCCTCCTACTGATACAGACAATGGGGCACTATTTTTCATACTGATACCAATGATGGGGCACTTGTCCTCCCAATGATACCAACGATGGGACACTATTCCTCCCCTAATACCAGATGTGGTAGTTTACACCCACTGATGCCAGGAAAAGTTCCACTCCAGCTGACCACAGCCTGGCCCCTCTAAAGTCTGAAGGTCAATAAATTGGCCCTTTACAGTATTTAGAAAGTTTGGAGACCCCTAACCTAGATGTACACCAAGTTGCACATGCGTGAATCAGTGTAACATCCTTGGTATAGCTTGGTGCTGGGATAAATGCACTCCCGCGTGTATGTACAGGAATTATGTCATGTAGGCCAATCAAGACGCCAATCCTGGAAGAAGACAGAGTGAAGATGTCAGCACCAACCAGAGATCTCACAGATGATGCTACGCTGGTGGGGAAATACACCTTGAAGACTTTAGTTCCACTCTAAAGTACAACAATCATGAGAAAACTTTTTTTTAGGCTGTCATTTCTGGCCTCTCCTCTTTTAGGATGTAAGTTCCATGTCTGTCTTTATAGATGCTTTTACTTCTGTTGTCACAGCTCTGCACAGATTTAAATGAGAATCTTGTCTACATTTTAAAATAGTTACCAGATAAGAAAAAATACTGCTACAACAAAGAAAGCAGCCAAGGGGACCATGCACAGAACACAGTTAAGATCTAATGGAAGGCCCCATTCACACCTGGCCATTACATTGCAATGCATAACTGCACACTGTTAACGCTCAGTATTTTGCACATCAAAGTGGATTGCGTTAATGTTGGCCATTCATTTGGAAAACCAAACCAAGTGGAACTAAACCAAAGCCAAATCTGGGCCTCTTTTTAATGCAGTGCTCCACAACATATGGCATGTGCATTGTGGTGCACTACAATGCAGGTCTATCACCACTGTACTTATGCTTTGGGATGCGATCCTAAATAAATGACACTGAAATGCACTACGAGTTACTGCAATGCAAAGGTGTAAAGCCAGCCTCAATGATAACGGTGACAATAATCAGTAGCAATTTTGATGCTGTAGCCGTCCTTCTTGACTTAACTTTCATTGTAGTGTTACAACTGAGAGTGTGAAATTGAGAACTTTGAAGCGGCCAGTCATGCATTGCACCATAGGTAGTCCTGAGAGTAGAAATCCCAGCTGGTCCTCAAAATCCCTCTACAACAGCATTCTGAAACTTTTTAGATTTAGGAACCCTTGAAATAATGTTCCAGTCTCAGGGACCGCTGCTACCCCTCAACCCCTGCTAAAAATTGCTGCATCTACAGATCACTGTACTTTAGTGTGATGGTCAAGGAAAAGAATGTTCCTTATACTTTTGGTCAGTGTGAATAATTTATCATTGTGAAAAAGATCATTGGTTTCAGTAGCAAATTATTTTAGTGGCAGACATTGTCTCTTATTCAAGGAACCACTAGCAACCTCTGGAGAAACCCTGGTTAAGAAAGGCTTCTCTACAGTATCAGTAGAGTATAAGGTTTCCCCTTCATTTTAGTAGGTAGAGCAGCCATTTTCAACCAGGGCTCCATGAAACCAGTGGTGGCCGATGCTCCATTTTTTTTTGGGGGGGGGGGTAGAGGTGGCAAACAAATTCCCCACCCCCGCCCACTCGTTTGCTCGCTTGCCCATCCGCTTGCCAGCCCCACTTGTACGCTCGCCAGCCCGCCAACCCCGCACTTTCCCTATCCAGGTCGCGGGCAGCTTCCCCGGCTTCTCCTCCCAGCCAATTTGGTCGCTTCTCCTCCCAGCCAATCCTTGGAAGCAGGAAGACAATAACGAATGTTGATTCACTAATGTCACAAGTGGGTGGGCTCAACCTTTTTGAAGCCCAACCTTTTTGAAGTCAATTAGAGCCTCCAACCTTAATCATGTACTTAAAAAAAAAAAAAACGCTATGCGTCCAGCACCCTGCATGGAGATTAGAGGCCAGTGCATAGAGATTAGGGGATGGTGCCCCTGCGCCCCTTATGGACCGGCCGCCGCTGCATGAAACCTAGGGTTCTACTTCTTCCAGAAGTTGCTAGGAGTTTCTTGAGCAATGAACAATCTCTTCCCCTCAAATATGTAACAACTAACACCAATGATCGTTTAGCTATCTATAAGTTAACATTCGTCCCACTAAGCACCAATGTAAGAAGCATCCCACTGACCACTACAGTAATGTACTGTGAGCTGTGGATATAATAATAATTGGAAGGGGTTCCCTGAAACATGAAGGTTACTTCAAGGGTTCCTCCATGATAAAAGGGGTGAAAGGCTGGGGTAGAATGAAACACAGTAAATATAGCTGCATGTAGTTGTCTCAAACGGAGTCATCCAGCAGAGGGCAGCAGGACAATAATGTGCAGGGAAACAGTGCAAACCTTGAATTTCTTCTCAAAACTTTTACAGAATATGGAACATGAATGTAAACGTGAGATCCCATAATGTAAATGTTATTTGCACTTATTTTTAGCAAAGGTGCCCAGTAGTTTCCGATAAAGCTTGTAAAGGCAGCATCTACAGAGCTGTTTGGTTGTGTTATGTCTTTTGTAACAGCTGTACAAGCTTCTTGTTGATGGTTAAATCTAGCCCCAAATATCTGATATAAGTCATTCAGTAGGTATCGGCGGCACAGAATGATCTCACTTTGAATGAATGAAGGACAAGCTCATTGCGCACCGCTGCTGTCTATTGAAGGCCTCATTCAGGAGAAAACGTAAACATCAACAATAAATGACCTTGGCTTTCAACCATTCCGAATGATTAAAAAGTTCAAGACTATTTTGTATCTGAGCTGCTGCCTACACCTTGTTTATGTTTACATCTACCCCTGACATGGCAATGTCCATTTGCGCCTTGTGCATGTAAACGTTTGAATGTGACCAGCGTAAAATATGGTCAGAAATGTGACCGTGAGCACAGACTTTGATTGTTTTGGTTTATGCAACTAAATGTTATGTACCGAAATGGAGCTGTGTGACTGAGCCCCTAGCATACCATACTGCTGCGTTCACATGCATATACAAATACAAAATCTGAATGATGCATATCATACACCCATGTGAATAAGCCCTTGTGGAATTCACAGCCCAAAATTCTATACCGGTCAGCCGTTCTCCCCAAGGACCTCAGTGGGCATGACCTGGACCCTGGGAGCACTTAGCCTATGTTCAGCAGTTCATCATGATCCGCAGCATTCCCCTTTACATCAGGGTTATCCTTTACATCAGGGTTCGCAGAGTTCCCCTTTGCCCTGTAAACTCTGTGGACACTGGTGACCAAAGACCCCTTACATCAGAGTTACCCTTTACATCATGGTCTGCAGGCTTCCCCTTTGCATCAGGGTCCACAGTGTTCCCCTTTACATCAGGGACTGCAGAGTTCCACCTTACATTGTAAAGGGGAATTCAGTGGACTCTGATGTAAGGGACAACTTTGTGGACTATGATGTAAAGGGGAACTCTGTGGACTGTGATGTAAAGGAGAGCTCTGTGGGCCAGAGACCCCCTTACATCAGAGTTTCCTTGTACACCAGCAGCAGCATTCCCCTTTACATCACAGTTCAGTAACACTGACTTGACAGCGAGAAGAGAAGCAGAAGACTTAAGAGCCATTCTCCCTGTCTGTGGGGCGGGTCAAGAGCCATTCTCCCTGTCTGTGGGGCAGGTCAAGGTAACAGGATGGTTGTCACGTCCTCCATTTTGCCAAGGCTCCCCTAAAGAAACCTCAAGGCACCCTGGTTAAAAAAGGCTGTATTAAGGAATACAAAGCCGTGCTGATGTGTGTTTTCTATCTGCCCTGAGTTTCAGCTTTAAGATTTCTTACACATTCATTTTAAACTCAAAGTTTAGTTCTTGATTTGTTGATCCTTTCTGCAGGCTAGTCAGAATGGTTAGATATATAACGGTCTGGATATAATAAAGGAAGTTCCGAGGATGTTGCTGCTGATGAATTACGTAATATTCCCCTTTGCTGAACCCCAAGTAGTGACATTTTATGAAATATGTCAGGTTATGACTGTCTCCATAGACATTACATGCCTTTGTGGCTGGCCTCTGTCCCAGGGATCTAAGAAATCATTTTGTACGGGTTCATCTCTGTGCTTGTCATTATGATAGATTTGGCTGCTGCAGTGTATTTTATTCATTTCCGCTTCTCTACCTGATATTAAAAATAATAGAGTAACAGGCAATGGAAAGAAAACTGCAATGCCAAGTTTTTGTTCTGGGCTCCTGTGCGTTATTACCAAAGAACCATGACCTCATCAGCCCAGGAAGATCTAACAATATGATTGCATTTTTTTTCCAAGGTTGCTTTGTTAAAGGATAAGTTCACCTTTGTTCACCTTTTTTCCTAAATTCCAGCTCCCCTATGTACCAATATAGCACTAATGTACTTCTTTTGCAAAAATATCAAGGCTTTCCATTAATTCTACAGACACTTGCCTCACTGTCCTCCATGTATCCATTACTTCTGCCTTTAGGCTCGGTTCACACTGCTGCGGTGCAAATTTTCTGAAAATTTAATACGATTGCGATGCAAGTTTTTTCAGTTCAGACACAAGTGCGATTTCTACATGTGTTGGTGCGAATCTACTGCAAAGCTGTATCTGGAGTTGGAGGGGGAAGCTATCGCAGTGATGTGAATGGGAGATTGCGTTTTCAATCCGTGCCAATTGTAGTCTATGGAGCTGAATTCGCAACGCACAGCAAACTTGCACAGGACCCTTTTTTTTCACGGATTAGATTTGCAACACATCTATGTGAACTGCCCTGATAGAACACTATGTTATTGGAGATGACTTGCAAATTTAATCTATCGCAATGGCTTACATTCGCAGTAGAGTTCGCAGCTGTGTGAACCCAGCCTAATTCCTGGGCCTATAGGTTATGACACAGGAAGGAGTTGACCAGCTCACCTCATTAGCACACACCCTGCATCATCCACCCTCCTACCTATCCACCCATTTCCAGGTGCATGTAGTTTACATGAAATGCAATCAACCAGTGATCACCCTTCTCACCTAATACAAAGGCATCAATGTTTTTTTTCCTACCTTAACTTTAAAGTGTTTGTAAACCCATGTAATAAAGTCTATGCCAGCCCCTCTATTAGATCCTGGCATAGCACACTGTGTTAGTTTTTAAAAAACGAGCATTGTAAATTCCTGTTTAGAGCTGTCTTCAGGCCGGTCAAATGACCCGTGGCCACTTTTCAGCTCCGATGGATGGAAAGTGCAGGAGGGACAGAGATCTCCCTCTGACGTCAGCTGGGGAGATCACATGGCCACTCAGCCCCTCTTGCAGTAGCCCTGGAAACCAACCGAGAGTCATGCGACCGGCCTGAAGATGGTGCTAAACAGGTATTTACAAGCCTCGTTTTATTAAAAAAACGAACACAGTGTGCTATGCCAGGCTGTAATAGAGGGGCTGGCAGTGAGCACTGTAATGCCTATATGTATATATATAACCGGGACGGACTTTCATCATTTAACCACTTGCCGACCGCAGTCTGACGGCGATGGCCCCCACGCAGTGAGAGAATGGAGGTCCGTGTAAGTAAACACGGATCTCCGTTCTGTTAGAGGGGGAAGGGCCGATGATCACAGGCTTCCTGTATACGGAAGCCGTGATTGTCCCCTTTCCCCAGCCAGGGCAGCCCACACACAGTTAGAACACGCCCAGGGAACACAGTTAACCCTTAGAGCGCCCCCTGCAGGTTAACCCCTTCACTGCCAATGGCATTTACACAGTAATCAGTGCATTTTTATAGCACTGATCGCTGTATAAATGCCAGTGGTCCCAAAAAAGTGTCAAAATGGTCCAACATGTCCGCTGCAATATCGCAGTACTACTAAAAATCGCAGATCGCCGCCATTACTAGTAAAAAAAATAAAAAAAAATAAAAACCCCAGAAATGGATTCTCATCATCCGTAAACGCGGCAACTTTTGCGCAAACCAATCAATAAACGCCGATTGCAATTTTTTTTACCAAAAATATGAGGAAGAATATAAATCAGTGAAAACCGATGAAAAAAAATGTTTTTTATATATTTTTTTTTGATTTGTATTTTAGCAAAAAGTAAGAAATTTGTGGTTTTTTTTGCAAAATTGTCGCTCTTCTTTTGTTTATAGCGGCGATCAGAAATGACGCAGAGGTGATCAAATACCACCAAAAGAAAGCTCTATTTGTGAGAAAAAAAGAACGCAAATTTCGTTTGGGTACAACATCGCACGACCGCGCAATTGTCAGTTAAAGCGACGCAGTGCCGAATCGCAAAAAGGGCTCTGGTCTTAAAGTGTGAAATCCTTCCGGGGCTGAAGTGGTTAAAGAAGAGTCACCCTCTTACACGAGTGGACTTTGACTCTTTACACACCTGTTGTTAACTTTACAATTAGACTATGTTGGTTGTTTCGATTAATTAATTTTGGAGGAGGACTCTCTTGTTCCTTTTTTATTTATTATTTTTTATATTTATTTTTTATTTTTATTTTATTTATTCTTTATTTATATAGTTTCTTCTGCTTTCACTGTTTAGCACAAGCACTTTAATATTGATATTGGCACCTTTATAGCAACCAACCTCACTTGTCTTCTATGAAGATTTATGAACTGCTGACAATTTTTTTGCACATTGTTTGTGTTCGTATTTATTCACTGATTTATTGATTGTCATTGTTTACTGCTTTGCTTAATACCTTAGGACTCCTAACACAATAGCACTGTGATGGTAATTTATATCTATGTGTCGACCATGCATTGATTTAATTACATACGTTTTAAACTATCGCCATTTTGAGAAGATTTGAATATAGATACCTATTAGCAGCGCATCCACACTCAATTTTCTTCAATGTTTTTATTCCACTAATAGTGGTGGCAGCATCGGGGGGTTCAGCGACAGAAACACAGGCGGGGAGGAGGGGGTTAGATGAGAGCTGAGAGCAGGGCTGCTCATGACCCAGACAACAGTGGTCAGGGCTCAGCAGCCCTGATTTTCTTTGTCTGAGCAGAGAGGGGGGATCAGGGAGTTTTTTTTACAGTTTAGAGGGGGGCAGAATACACAGCACAAGCACTGTG
>BLSH010160854.1:399849-409957 GCA_018402905.1 Glandirana rugosa | reverse complement strand
AACCCCTCGACGTCTCGTGCTAGGGGCTATTGGTTTGATTAATGTCTCCACATAGACACTAACATCGTCTTATGATACTAATGGACACAGTGGCATACCCAGCCAGTTTGTATTTCGGTTTGTGTGTACTTTGTTTTATAGGGTTTCTTCCCGTTTCGTTACTCCTAGTAGGATGAGCATAACCCCATGTGTCATAAGAATGCTGCGTCTGTCAGTGAACTCAGAGAAAAGGATTTTACGGTAAGTTATACAAAAAATCCCTTTTTTCCTAACATACCTGTTGTATTCTGGTCAATTTAAAAAGCTGCTTTGCCCTTCTTTGGGATATTTTGTTTCATGTGTGTTTGGCTTTATGTTTGACCGACCCATACGGTGACACAGGTAATCATAGTATTCTGCTACAATCACAGATACACCTCTGTAATTAGTTTGGTTATCGGGGATCGTGCTCTGCAGCTCCCCAATGCCGGCAGCACTCATGCTGCCCCAGACCATGACACTCCCACCACCATGCTTGACTGTAGGCAGCACACACTTGTCTTTGTACTTCTCACCTGGTTGCCGCCACACACACTTGACACCATCTGAACCAAATATGCTTATCTTGGTCTCATCAACCACAGGACATGGTTCCAGTAATCCATGTCCTTAGTCTGTTTGTCTTCAGCAAACTGTTTGCAGGCTTTCTTGTGCATCATCTTTAGAAGAGGCTTCCTTCATGCAGACCAATTTGATGCAGTGTGCGGCGTATGGTCTGAGCACTGACAGGCCGATCCCCCCCCATCCCTTCAACCTCTGCAGCAATGCTGGCAGCACTCGTACGTCTATTTCCCAAAGAAAACCTCTGCATATGACGCTGAGCACGTGCACTCAACTTCTTTGGTCGACCATGGCGAGGTCAATAGTGAGTGGAACCTGTCCTATTAAACCACTGTATGGTCTTGGCCTTGGTAATCTTATAGTCTAAGCCATCTTTATGTAGAGCACCAATTCTTTTTTTCAGATCCTCAGATAGTTCTTTGCCATGAGGTGCCATGTTGAACTTCCAGTGACCAGTATGAGAGAGTGAGAGCGATAACACCAAATTTAACATACTTGCTGCCCATTCACACCTGAGACTTTGTAACACTAACGAGTCACATGACAACGGGAAGGGAAAAGGGCTAATTGGACCCAGTTTGGACATTGTCACGTATGGGTGTACTCACTTTTGTTGCCAGTGGTTTAGACATTAATGGCTGTGTGTTACGTTATTTTGAGGGGACAGCAAATTTACCTTTACATTTTTGTAAATATTTTATTATATCTTTTAATGTGACGCTGAAGAAATGACACTTTGCTACAATGTAAAGTAGTGAGTGTATAGCTTGTATAATAGTGTGAATTTGCTTTCCCCTCAAAATAACTCAACACACAGCCATTAATGTCTAAACCGCTGACGACAAAAGTGAGTACACCTCTAAGTGAAAATGTCCAAATTGGGCCCAATTAGCCATTTTCAACATGGCACCTCATGGCAAAGAACTCTGTTGTTGCTCTACATAAAGATGGCCTAGGCTATAAGAAGATTGCCAAGTCCCTAAAACTGAGCTGCAGCACGGTGGCCAAGACCATGGTCAACCAAAGAAGTTGAGTGCACATGCTCAGCGTCATATCTAGAGGTTGTGTTTGGGAAATAGACATCTGAGTGCTGCCAGCATTGCTGCAGAGGTTGAAGGGGTGGGGGGTCTGCCTGTCGGTGCTCAGACTATACGCCGCACACTTCATCAAATTGGTCTGCATGGCTGTCATCCCAGAAGGAAGCCTCTTCTAAAGATGATGCACGAGAAAGCCAGTTTGCTGAAGATAAGCAGACTAAGGACATGGATTACTGGAACCATGCCATTTGGTCTGATGAGACCAAGATAAACTTATTTGGTTCAGATGGTGTCAAGCATGTGTGGCGTCAACCAGGTGAGGAGTACAAAGACAAGTGTGTGCTGCCTACAGTCAAGCATGGTGGTGGGAGTGTCATGGTCTGGGGCAGCATGAGTGCTGCCGGCACTGCGGAGCTACAGTTCATTGAGGGAACCATGAATGGCAACATATACTGTGACATACTGAAGCAAAGCATGATCACCTCCCTTCGGACACTGGGTCGCAGGGCAGTATTCCAACATGACACGACCCCAAACACACCTCCAAGACAACCACTGCCTTGCTATTGAAGCTGAGGGTAAAGGTGATGGACTGGCCAAGTATGTTTCCAGACCTAAACCCTATAGAGCATCTGTGGGGCATCCTCAAACGGAAGGTGGAGGAGTGAAAGGTCTCTAACATCCACCAGCTCTGTGATGTCGTCATGGAGAAGTGGAAGAGGACTGCGGTGGCAACCTGTGAAGCTCTGGTAAACTTCATGCCCAAGAGGGTTAAGGCAGTGCTGGAAAATAATGGTGGCCACACAAAAGACACTTTGGGCCCAATTTGGATATTTTAACTTAGGGGTGTACTCACTTTTGTTGCCAGCGGTTTAGACATTAATGGTTGTGTGTTGAGTTATTTTGAGGGGACAGCAAATTTACACGGTTATACAAACTGTACACTCAATACTTTACATTGTAGCAAAGTGTCATTTCTTCAGTGTTGTCACATGAAAAGATAGAATAAAATATTTACAAAAATGTGAGGGGTGTACTCACTTTTGTGAGATACTGTATATTTATATATGATGCTTATTTGTCAAAAAAAAAATGAAGAGATGACTTCAAATGTGTTTTGGGGGTCATGCGCAAATCCCCCTTCATCAGGGCTTAGAGTTATTGTGAAAGAGTGTATGGAAGTTGATAAAATCAAGGATTTAATTCTCTATAAGCTGTAATTAGAAGCTTAGAAAGTTACTGTAAGTTGTGGGGTAGCCAGGCTCTTGATTTGTGTTGTGATAAATGAAAATTGATATCTGTACCGACCTCACTGCTTGGCGCTCTAATCTTTTACTCTATACAAAATGATGCGCACTGGCCTGGGTTACAGACATGCTCTATTCCACAGAAAACACAGCATCTTCATTGAAAAGTATTCGTTGTAAATTGGTAGCCCGCTGCAATCAAATTTGATTTTTAAATTATAAAGACTTCTGTAAGAAGGGCATCATCTTTCATCACAACACATGGCACACATTCCACACAGCAAGTGTTATATGGCAAGACATCTAAAATGCTCTACTGAGAATATTTGAGGCATATCCATTTAACACATGCCAAGCTCTGAATAAGGAAAACACAGATCCCTCACACAAATGCACTTAGAAGGGACATTATGAAGTATTGTTCCAGTTTCCTGTGTTAGCATGTAATCAGAACCTTATGGTGTGCATTGTACAGTTATTTTCCACTCAGAGATGCAAATTGAGGCTTTCAGAGCTTCATATACAATGCTAAACAACTGTATTACTTGAATAATGAACAAACAATTGTAGCTCCCTGGTTTTCAGCAGGGGTGCTGTTAAATTTATTTGCTGGGTGGTAAATAGCCTGACAAAATTGTTAGGGGATCTACTGTTTATTTCCTAACTCTGGGTTTGGTGCATCTCTCTCCTCTGCCATTGGGTGGCACTGCTGCTGATGGAATTGGAATGTAAATAAACTCAGAATACGAATAATGGGTTACTCCAGCCAATGGGCAGGGGTTTTCTTGGGCCCCATGGCCTGCTGGGAGAGCCTATATATTTGGGAGGGGTCAGGTGATCATTGTTCTGTGCCACCTGGATGACTGCCTGGGTGGACGTGTGTTAAAGCTCCCGGCTGCTAGGCCAGAAGCCTGGGGCCTATCTGGGAGTACCTGGTTGCTGGGCAATCTGAGGCCTACCTAGGACAAGAAGCAGCAGCAGAGGGTTGGGGCTTCATGTCAGAAGCCTAACCGAGTTGCAGGGACAGAGTTCTCAGGGAAGACAACCATTCCTGTCGCCAGAGGCAAAGTGTGAACCAGGGTCAGAGGTAAAGGGGAAGCTGTCGCCTACGAGGGACAAATCTCCTGTTATCAGAGGCCAGCGTTGAAGTCTGAGAGAGTACCAGAGCAGCCTTTTTGACTAGCTGGGGGACAATGGAAAAGTCTCAGCAGAAGTCGAGATAGGTACCCAGCAGGACAGCGGGGGTGACGCTTGGAAGAGAGTTCAACAGTTGGTCTGAAGAGCCGAGGGAGGGACCCAGCAAGTTAACGTGGGGACACTCGAGAGATACAGCAGTTGGCTGTGTGAAGCACAAGGGACCCAGTGGCAGTGGGAGTCCAAGAAGTCTTGTTGGAAGACTGTGAGTGTAAACTCGTGAAGCTACAGCAGGAGGCTGTGAGATGGAGGCCAGATCTGCACAACGGAGATACCAAGTTGGTATGTGCATCAATCTGTGTTGAAGTCCAAAGTTCAAGTTCAAAGTACAAGGAAACAGTTCTAGTCAGGCAAAGTCAGTTGGAAGGCCTGTGAGACTTTATCGCTACATCAAGAGTCTTATTCAGAGAGTCTCGGAGTCTGCTAAGTACTGTTGCACCTATCCAAAGGGTGTCCTGGCCCTAACCCTCTCTCCCCGGCTCTTGAAGAGAAAAATACATCTCTTTTGTTCTGCATCATCAAAGTGTCTGGCGCCAAACTCAACTCTTACATCTGCACCCACTATGCCTAGTAACCCACACTGTGAGGATGGATGTCAGTCCTCCTTGACTCAAGGTGACTTAAGAGTCACCATCAGGCCTGTGGAGGTCAGGGCTACACAATTAATGCAGATTTTATTGCTTCATTGCCCAGGGGAGAGAGGGATAGGGTTTACAGGATACATCAAACAGCTACTAGTATTTACTCCACTCAAATAACTTCATCCCCTCTCCAAGGCCAGCAGTCATACCTTCCAAGTGTCCCTCATTTGGAGGGGCTGTCCCTTATCAGGAACCAGATCCCTCTGTCCCTCATGCAGCCTCAGCTGTCCCTGATTTTGGACAGATGTGTGGACCTCTATAATAAATACAATATTCAACTACCAAAAGTGTTACACTACACTAAACCTTCCACACAAAAAAAATATTATTACATTATTGTTTCACTAGAAAGTAAGCATAATGGCAAAAAAAAACTTTTTTGGGTTTTAACCAATCATTTTATGCTTATTAATTCTTCATGGGCCCTGTAACTGAAGGTGTGGCAAGGAGTGTGTCCTTTACCTATATACTTTGTATCTACACCCTTTTTAGAGGATGCCCCTTTTTGCCGTCTCAGAAAGTTATGAAGAGATATGCCAGTAGTGTGTCTTTAGACTGAGACCAGCAATCTTCAATTGTGTGCCTTTAAAGCGGAGTTCCACCCTTTTAAATGTCAGCAGCTACAAAAAGTGTAGCTTCTGACTTTTAATAATCAGACAGTCACCTGTCCCCCAGTTCATATTCCCCAGGGGGCAATGAAGGGGTTAAGTGTGTTCCCTAGGTGTGTTCTAACTGTGTGGGGGCTGGGCTGGCAGGTGCATAATAGATCCCGGTGACAGGGATCAGTAGATCAGTGTTATGTCCCCTGTCAGAGCGGGGAACTGCCGTGCAGTGTGCGCTCCCCCCTAGCTGTTTATAGACGGCAATTCGCGTTATGCTGCCACCTTGCAGCAGTAAGACCTCATACACACGGACGTTTCTAAAAAAATAAACAAAACGTCGGGCCTGACGTCAAGGAAAAAAAGTCTGCATTTTTCGGGGTTATGCATCAGCGTTTTTGAGCGTTAGTGAGCGTCAGCGTCAATAAGGCGTTTTATTAAAAAAAATCATCCCTCTGCTATTTTTCAACCTAAAAACGTTGGCGTCAAAAAATGCCGGTACAATATTAGGTGGCATTTGTTGGCGTTTGTTGGCGTTTTGTGGCGTCGGCGTCAAAAAATGCCAAAACGTTACAGCCTCAGAACGCACTGGCCGTGGGTTCTAGTTTCAGCTCACTAACGCCAAAGCCATCTACAGCTCAAAAACGTCAGCGTTTTTATGGGGCCATTGACTAACATGGAGAGCTGCAAAAAACGCCGGCGTCAAAAAACGTCCGTGTGTATGAGGCCTAAATGTACGTGACACCGTCGTTAAGTGGTTAAACAAAAATTGTACAATCTGATATTGTATAAGAAACATTTTCGTGTTTGTCCCTTTGGAAAATTTCAGAGGAAAGCTGTGTTCTAAGGATCAGATTATCGTACGATTCGAAAGTGGTATTTTTTAGACGATTTTCTGATCATGTGTACGGGCCTTTAGGGGCAATGCAATGTATACAGAAAGGTAATTACATTAAAGCTCAGGCTGGCTACAGTCTAGCTGAGACATCTATTTTACTTGGCAGGACCACTACACAAATACTTTACACTCACCAAGTAATTTATTAGTACTACCTGTACACCTGCTTAGTCATGCAATTTTCTAATTATCTAACCATGCGGCAGAGAACAATGCATACAATCATGAAGATACAGGGCAGGGACTTCATATAATATTCACATCAAACACCAGAACGGGGGAAAATGTGATCTCAATGATTTTGACCTTCTCATGATTGTTGGGGCCAGGCAGGTTGAATTGAGTATTTCTGCAATTGTTGATCTCCTAATATTTTCACTTACAGCATTATCTAGAGCACAAGTGTCAAACTGGCGGCCCTCCAGCTGTTGCGGAACTACAAGTACCATAAGGCATTGCAAGGCTGACAGTTACAAGCATGACTCCCACAGGCAGATGCATGAGGGGACTTGTAGTTCCGCAACAGCTGGAGGGCCGCCAGTTTGACACCCCTGATCTAGAGTTTACTTAGAGTAGTATAAAAAAGAATTCAGTGATTAGCGACTCTGTGAAGGGAAAAGGTTTGTTTATGAGAGAGGTCAGAGGAAAATGGTCAGTCTGGTATGAGCTGACAGAAAGGTTTTGGAAAATAAGATAGCTTCTCTTTACAACTGTGGTGAGCAGAAAATCATCTCACAATGCACAACATATTGAACTTTGAGGTGAAAAAGTTACAACAGCAGAATACCATGTTGAGTTTTACTCCTTTTGGCCAAGAACAGAATGCTGATGTTGCAGAGGGAATACGCTCAGCAAAACTGGACAAGTGCACAGTTGAATACGGCAAGAATGTACCCTTTTCTCATGAATCTCAATTTATGCTTTGACACAAAACAGTACGCAAGGGGGACTATGATTGGGCAGGTGTTGGCACCAAATTGTTTAACTCCCCACC
Organism: Glandirana rugosa; assembly: GCA_018402905.1. Classification (NCBI taxonomy): domain Eukaryota; kingdom Metazoa; phylum Chordata; class Amphibia; order Anura; family Ranidae; genus Glandirana; species Glandirana rugosa. The sequence goes on along the minus strand of BLSH010160854.1, from coordinate 402,747 downwards.
CTGCTTCTTCTTGGATAGGAAAACCACCCACCTATTGTTGAGAAAACTCTTTGCTTTACTGCAACTTCACATGTCCACATAACTTCCCGTAATATATCACATTCGACCAGAATTTCAAAAGAAACATTTGTGGAATGTAGAATTATTGCCATAAAGAATTAAGGCTGTTTTAAGAGTAAAATGAGGCCATACGCAATATTAACATGGTGTCCCTAATACATTTCCTGTAGTGTATGTGTTTATTGGCCAGCTGTTTCTTGTTTGAGGGAAACTTGAAAACTCTGCAGTGGGCAACAAGAATAACTCTTCCTGCAAACACCTATGCAGGATGCCTCCAGTGTCAGACTGGCCCTTGAAGCTACAATATTAGATTAGAGCAGGACTCGACAAACCCCAGGCACCAGGTTGCCATGACGACAAGAACCTCATGTACGCCCCCCTGCTATCTATCCCATGCTTCACTTGCCCATCTGCGGGCCCAGGACCTGCATTGCAGGTGCCACCAGGTAGAGGGTAGAGGGGATGGAGTTGAGTGGACACATGTCTCTCCTCCCCTTCTAGTTTATTCTGACTCCAACTGTTGTAATAGTGACTTATCCCTTGCTGAGACCTCTATGCCTGGCCTGTATAAGCAGATATAATCACCATGGACAATCTTTATCAGATAGCTTGAACTCACCAGACACCGATTCTTCCATAAGCATAGATTTATTGCAAATAGCAGGTACAACATACAACAAATGTGGCAGATGGTTGAAAGATGGTATCTGCAGGTCAAAACATGGTAATGTGTTCTAGGATGTGGGTAGATTGTGTGCAGCCTAGACATGTGTGGCCATCTTCTTCCCCTCATGAGACAGAGTCAACCATGAACAGGAAAAGGAAGTACAACACAGAGTGAAACAGGAAGAGGAAATTACCGCAGAAGATGGGAGGGGACACACTCAGAAAACAGAAAAGGATAATGCAATATCCAAAACAACCACAAGATGGCAGTATAATAACCAATTACAAAAACATTAAAATTACTATGCCTAGCATTACATTTACATGACAAGTGTAACAGCACATAGTTGTTGGCCTGGAAATGACGTGTGAGATCACTTCTGGGTCCCCGTTCACAGTTTCCCTGCCCATCAAGGCTGGGAAAGAATGTAATGCAGTGTGATGTGCATTGCATTACATTCAGTGGAGCACAGGGGAGACATGCAGGGTCTTTTAGACCTTGGATTTCTCATTAAAGAGAACCTATCACCAAAAAAAAGTAATATAAAAATGTAATTGTAAAAAAATTAAAGTTATACCCAAGCACATAAAATCCCCCCCCCCAAAAAAAAATTGAGGCACCCCCCACCCCAACATATACACATGTACATACGTAAATGCACAATGCATGAAAACTTTATTTGCGATACACATGTTACATATCGCTCCCTTCCGTAATACTAAACTCATGACCTATAGTGGGCTTTTCACTTATGGAAAATATAGGGTACTGACATGTTTAAGGTTTAACATATTGTATTCTATTACCTTGGTGCAACATCAGTTTTTATAGTTTACAAAAAAAATTGGGTAATTTATTGCGTTTTTGTGCCCCCTAAAACTAACTTTTAATTTTTTTTTACAGAACTTTTGTGTTTCCTAGACCTTTGCGGTAATATCACGTGACATAAAAATTTTTAACTACCACTATTTTATTCTCTAGGGTGTCTGCTTTCAGAAAATATAGGATGTTTGGGGATTTATGTAATCTTCAGGCCTAAAATGATTTTATTAAACGTGTGCAAAAAATGCAAAAATAGCGCTGGTTGTGAAAGGGTTAAATGATGCGTTCACCTTCGGGAACATGTTACATTCTCCACCAGTAAGATCTGTTAGTTAAAAAAAACTGGCTCCCAACTTTTTTAGCCGGCTCCTAGAGTCCAAGCAAATTTATCAAGCCCTGGATTAGAGGATGCCTTGGTGGGCTCTGACTATAGGTGGGCTATAAAACAAGCCTAACAAACAAAATACAGAAAATCTTTTTTCTATATTATAATATTAAAGCAGCCTAATTGGGCTCATTGAATTGTACAGGGTGTGCCATTTATATGGATACACCTTAATAAAATGGGAATGGTTGGTGATATTAACTTCCTGTTTGTGGCACATTAGTATATGTGAGGGGGGAAACTTTTCAAGAAACATCTCGTATCTTCACAGCATAGACAATTGCCTTCAGGTGACCCCAAAGATAAAAGTCTAAGGGGGTCAGATCGGGAGACCTTGGGGGCCATTCAACTGGCCCACGACGACCAATCCACTCTCCAGGAAACTGTACATCTAGGAATGCTCGGATCTGACACCCATAATGTGGTGGTGCACCATCTTGCTGGACCTATGATGTCGGTGATAGGGAATTGCTGGCCATCAAGTCGGCTTTGGAGGAATGGCGGTACCTCCTGGAATTAACAGATCACCCGGTATTGGTTTTTACTGACCATAAAAACCATAAAAAACCATATGCTGTGAAGATACGAGATGTGCAGCACCTGAAACTACAGATACTGGAAGCCTGTGCTAGCATTTCTCCTGCGGTGTTGCTATCAGTGTGTGAAGAGTGGGAGAAGAGGGTTGCATTGACAATCCAACACAATGGGCAGCACATTGAACACATTTTATAAGTGGTCAGAAACTTGTAAATAACTCATGAAAGAATAAAGTTATGTTAAAACCAAGCACACCATTGTTTTTCTTGTGAAATTCCCAATAAGTTTGATGTGTCACATGACCCACTTCCTATTGAAAAAACAAAAGTTAGATTCAAAATGGCCGACTTAATATTTTACACAAGTTACACGACGGGTAACACAACCTAACAGTTACGTTGGGAGAAGAGGGTGAGAAGTGTGTGAC
>BLSH010160854.1:372443-390714 GCA_018402905.1 Glandirana rugosa | reverse complement strand
GCCTCACCCATCCATCCATCCATGTTCACCCATCCAGCCATCCTCACACAGCCATGCTCACTCACCCAGCCATCCTCGCCCCATCCATGCTCAGCCACCCATCCTCACCCATCCATGTTCACCCATCCAGCCATCCTCACACAGCCATGTTCACCCATCCAGCCATGCATGCTCATCCATGCTCACCCAGCCATCCATCCACGCTCACCCACCCAGCCGTGCTCACCCATCCATCCATCCATGCTCACCCACCCAGCCGTTCTCACCCATCCATCCATCAATGCTCACCCATCCATGCTCACCGACCCAGCTGTGCTCACCCAGCCATCCATCCATGCTCACCCACCCAGCCGTGCTCACCCAGCCATCCATCCATGCTCATCCAGCCATCCATCCATGCGCACCCATTCATCCATCCATGCTCACCCAGCCATCCATCCATGCTCACCCACCCAGCCATGCTCACCCATCCATCCATCCGTGCTCACCAACTCATCCGTGCTCACCCACCCATCCGTGCTCAGTCATCCCCATCCATGCTCAGTCATCCCCATCCTTGGCCCATCCATCCCCATCCATGGCTCATTTGTGCCTCATTAATGCTCATCCGCACCACATCAGTTCTCATCCGTGACACATCCATGGCACTACAGTGCCCATCCGTGCCACTACACTGCCCATCCGTGCCACTACAGTGCCCACCCGTGCCACTACACTGCCCATCCGTGCCACTACAGTGCCCATCCGTGCCACTACACTGCCTATCCATGCCATTACAGTGCCCGTCCATGCCACTACAGTGCCCATCCGTGCCACTACACTGCTCATCTGTGCCACTACCCTGCCCATCTGTGCCACTACAGTGCCTATCCATGCCACCACAGTGCCTCACAATAGTTTAAAAAGTAAAATAGATTTGAAATGTATGCTCCTAGAACATCTTACGGTGCTCCCTGCATGTTGGGCCTCTGTATGTGGTCAGGCTGTATAAAAGTGTCACACATGTGGTATCGCCATACTTGGGAGGAGTAGCAGAATATATTTTGGGGTGTCATTTTTGCTAGGTACATGCTGTGTGTTAGAAATATTGTATAAATGGACTACTTTGTGTAAAAAAAAAATGCGTTTTCATTTTCTTTCCACATTTTCCAAAAACTTGTGTAAAAAATGACATGTTCAAAAGACTCATTATGCCTCCTAGAATATACGTTGGGGTGTTTGCTTTCCAAAATGGGGTCATTTTTTGGGCGTTTCCATTGTCCTCGTGCTCCAGGACCTTCAAAAGTGCAAGAGGTAGTCAAGAAATTATGTGTGTAATTTATGCTCCTAGAACGCCTGATGGCGCTCCCTACATGTTGGGCCTCTGTATGTGGCCAGGCTGTGTAAAAGACTCACACACGTGGTATTGCCATACTTGGGAGGAGTAGTAGAATGTATTTTGGGGTGTAATTTGTGGTATGCATATGCTGGGTGTGAGAAATAACCCGTTAACGTATGACAATTTTGTGGAAAAAAAAAATCTTCATTTTGCAAAGAATTGTGGGAAAAAAATTACAACTTCAAAGAATTCACCATAACTCTTACTAAATACAGGCGGTCCCCGGGTTACAAACAAGATAGGGACTGTAGGTTTGTTCTTAAGTTGAATTTGTTTGTAAGTCAGAACAGGTACATTTTTTAAGTGTACCTCCAGCCCAAAAAAATATTTTTAAGCTTTTTGGATAGCATAGGGAAGGGTTAACACCCCTGTAAGATTTGTTTTGCTGTCTATGCTTCTGTTCAGAAGATTTCACCTCACTTCCTGTCCCAATGATAATTGGATTTTGAAAATTTTGGGTTGTTGTGGAAACAAACCTTGGTGATAAAGCTTCAGTGAAGACGCCTTTTTCCCATAACAACTCTTACAGGAGTGAATTTCCCTTCCTAGGGGAGATTTCCTCTCACTTCCTGTTGTCTCCCTCTGTAAGTCGGATGTTTGTAACTAGGAAAGCCTGTACCTTGGAATGTCTACTTTCCAAGAAGGGGTAATTTGGGGGGTATTTGTACTTTCCTGGCTTGTTAGGGTCTCAGGAAATGAGATAGGCCATCAGTACATCAGGTGTGATCAATATTCAGTGATTGGCACCATAGCTTGTAGACCCTATAACTTACACAAGGACCAAATAATATACATTCATTTTTTTTTTTTTTTTTTACCAAAGATATGTAGCAGTATAAATTTTGGCCAAAATTTTAAAGAAAAATTACTAATTTGCAAAATTTTATAACGAAGAAAAATGCATTTTTTTTACAAAATGTTCGGCCTTTTTTTAATTATAGTGCTAAAAAAAAAAAAACCCAGCGGTGATTAAATACCACCAAAAGAAAGCTCTATTTGTGTGAAAAAAAGGATGCAAATTTTATATGGGTACGGTGTTGCATGACTGAGTAATTGTCATTCAAAATGAGAGAGCACTGCAAGCTGAAAATTGGTCTGGTTGTTAAGGGGTTTAAGTGCCCAGTGGTCAAGTGGTTAACAAAGCTCTGAGGGCTTCATAGAACAACTGTATACTCAGATTTAATTACACACAGGTGGACTCTATTTACTAATTAGGTGGCTTCTGAAGGCAATTGGTTCCGCTAGAGTTTAGTAAGGGGTATCAGAGTAAAGGGGGCTGAATACAAATGCACCCCACACTTTTCACATATTTATTTGTTAAAAATTTTGGAAACCATTTATCATTTTCCTTCCACTTCACAATTATGGGCCACTTTGTGTTGGTCTATCACATAAAATCCCAATAAAATACATTTACGTTTTGGGCAGTAACATGACAAAATGTGGAAAATTTCAAGGGGTATGAATAGTTTTTCAAGGCACTGTAGCACAAAGCAGTCTAAACATTAGGGGGGCTGTTTACAAGATTTTTTTGAAGGCCCCTTTCACGCGGCCGTTCCGTTCAGGTCCGCCTCTCAGTTTTTCAGGCAGACCTGAACGGACACTCCATTCTCCCCTATAAAGCGACGGATGTCAGTGGTGACATGTGACGTTATCTACCGCAGCTATACTCAGACAATGCTGTCCTATGGCCCCATTCACACACTGCATTTAGCAACGGTTTCATTACATGAGTTTAAGTGCGATTAGAAAAAATGTTCAATTGCAGCTAAACGCAGCTGCATGTAAACGTACGTAATCGCAATGTACGAATGCAAGTGATCGCTGTGCTAAGAGTCTTGGATTTCAAAATAGCTTTACATGCTTTTACATGCAGAGGTGTTTCTAGTGAAAATTGCGCCTATGGCCGCAACCACCAGACCTCCCGCCCTCCCAAACAGTTAACCCACTTCAGATGTAGTTATCTGCCCTGCCCGACCTCCCTCCCCAGCTCCATGCAGAGGCGAGCTTACTTGCTGTTATGGTTCTTCGCCTCTGTACTGGGCCAGTGCTTCCAGGCTTCTTCCTCCTTGCAGTGCAGCGGCCATGAATCCTTTCCCAGGAGCCTCTCAGGCCGTCAGGCCAGCCTCTGATGTCACCGGCGGACAGGGAAGTGTGCTGCAGTGTGGACTGGTCCCCAAGGGAGGAGCATGGCGCTCAGCCCCAGCGGCGCACTGATACAGGGCGACGCCGAGGCTATGCAGCGTAGCTAAGCCTTTGCTGTTCTCTGCAGAATAAGGCAATGTAACGCATAGCGTCCGCCTCCGACCGGCTCACACTGGTCAGTCAGTCTTCACACTGTTGTCACTGTGTAATTAATTGGGCCAAGGGAATGTAGCGGCCGCGGTTGGCAGCCGGTAATTCAGGATCTGTGGGCCTAGATTGTGGTAGGGGCCTGGAGCTGCAGCTCCATTAGCCCCTACGTTAATCCGGCCCTGGGAGGCAGCCGCGAGAGCATAGAGGTGGCCACAGTAGGATGGGTGGGTCTTTTTTTTGTGCGGGGGCGGCTTTTTTGTCCCCCCCCCCCCATGGCGCCCATGGCACTTGCCATATGTGCCATACCTTATATATGCTACTGTTTACATGCTTTAGAACAGCCGCCCATGTAAAGGGTGCCCTATGCTACAAACATTGTGGCTATTATCTGTAATTTTTGCGTGAATGCTGAGACATTTGCAGAGCAAATTTTATATACCTCTTAATGTGGAAAAGGTTTTCGGACTTCTGCTTTATTGTCACCACCAACATACAACAGATTGACAATTTGCTGTGCCTCTGAGTATTGATGAATATGATTCTTCTGTATCATCAGTACCAGGAGATCTCGCAGCTAATGGAATTTTCAGAATATCACCAAGCCTTGTTTTATGTGAATCCATATGCTCATCATTAGGCCATGGAATTCTTAATTGTATCACTTAAACAAGCCCAGAGCAAAAGGCGTACCCCCTCTTCCAGCACGGAAAGGTTCCGCGCTACATTTTTCCTTAACATTCTACACATGAGACAATCTTTTTGCAAAACAACTTAAAGAAATGTATTAAAGAAAAAAAAAACATATACCGCAGACATTTTTCCAGCACTGAAAGAACATTTAAATCCTGAATGAATTTGCAAGCGGTTGAGTTTGTGCAGATTCATGATTCACAGCGCCTAAAACTGCAGATGATGGGAAAATGTGATACACATGGGGATGTATCTGTAATGAGAAACAATTGTGCGGTTCCAAGGAGTCTGCTGCAATCCCTTCAGCCTCTGCTAGTATCTCACATTAAATCGAGCTGATTTTATGACACCCAGGAGATGGCTGTTAAGCGTGTCTATGGCAGCATGCAGGAGTTTTATGAGATATTCAATGTTTCTGTGTGATGTTCATATAAAGTTGTCTCGGCTTGTTGGCAGAGCCTGGTGGTATTGCTGCAGTCTGAAAGGGAAATTCCAGGTTTTTAATATATCGTTTTTATATACAATAAAAACAGTACAACATACGGTAAAAGGGCTACAATTTTTACTATATACTGTACTGTAATAAGATACCAGATGACATACACACCGGGGTCCCATTGACATCTGTACATAGGTGTGCGCAGCCTATTGCATTAGGGTGTGCACCACAAGAGTTAGGTGTCAGTAGCTTATTTTTATTTTTACAATTTTGGTTTTTATTATTTTTTACAATATTATATATATATATATATTTTTTTTTTTTCATTTTATTTTTTTAGGAGCCCTGCTGTGGGGCTTTCGTGAAATATCAGAGGTCTAAACAGACCCCTGATGTTTCACTTTTGAGACTGAGGACAAAGATCCTCTAGTCCCTTTCTCTGCAGCCAGGCAGCAGGGACAATCTGCACAGTACAGGGTGATTAGGGTGTGCCCAGGCACCCCTGCCACCCTATGTGCGCACGCCTATGCATCTGTAGTCTTCGATTAGCTGCACCTATTCTATGCCACCATTTCTGTCCAGCAGCATGAGATGTTCTAAGCCTAGAAACATCACTCACAGTAATAATGTCTGGTCTGTGACAGTTCACAGACCACTAACTAGCAGATACATTTGTTTTAGCTTGTTAGAGGGTTAAAGGGGTTTTAAACCCTCAGGGTTTCTCACCTTAATGCATTATATGCATTAAGGTGAAAAACCTTCTTTAGTGTAGCATAAGGTGACCAGATTTTTCAAATGAAATCCAGGGACATATTTTTTTTTACTAGTAATGGTGGCAATCAATGTCTTATAGTGGGACTGCAATATTGCGGCGGACAAAAAGGACACTAAGTGACACTTTTGATACTTTGTGGGAGCCAGTAACACTAATACAGTGATCAGTGCTAAAAATATGCACTGTCACTGTCCTAATGACACTAGCTGGGAAGGGGTTAACATCTAGGGCAATCAAAGGGTTAAATGTGTGCCTAACCAGTGTTTTCTCACCGTGGGGGAGGTGCTTTTATTAAGGGAAGGCATAGAACCCTGCCCCTGCTTTGCAGGAACACAGGATCGATGTCTTCCATACTGACAGAAGGGTGATCTGCCTTGTTTACATAGGCAGACTGCCGTTCTGCCTGTGTGCAGAACGATTGGTGGGTACTGGCAGAGATTGAGTCCGCCGGACCCGTTGATTGGCTCTGATACCCAGAAATGCAGGATCATGTGTATATATACATGATCCTGTGCAGCACAAAAGGGGCACAGAAAATGAAAAAAAATACACCCCCCCCCCCCCCGCTCTACCGCTCCTACTAGCTCAGGGGGGGTGTATTTTTTTCATTTTCTGTGCCCCTTTTGTGCTGCACAGGATCATGTATATATATACTCAATCTCTGCCAGTACCCACCGATCGTTCTGCACACAGGGCAGATCATAATTCAGAATCTTTTTTTTTAAATTCTGCACTGACTGTCTTTGATATTGCCGGGGCCCCTGTTCATATCCGGGGACAAACCGGGACAGACTTGGTCCGGGGGCAGCGTCCTCAGTCCAGGGACTTTCCCCGGAAACCGGGGACATCTAGTCACCCTAGTGTAGCAGCCCCCCTTTTACTTACCAGAACCCTGTCTTTCCAGCGCTGGGGACGAGCACACCTGCTCCAGCCGGTGTCTCGGGTCCTGATTGGATAGATTGATAGCAGCGCAGCCATTGGCTCCCGCTGCTGTCAATCAAATCCAATGATGCAGGAGCCGGGGCGAGGCCTGCTGTCTGTGTCACTGGACGCAGCAACAGGACTCGGGAGCGCGCCCGCATGGGTGTCCCCAGGGAAAGCGCTTCTCCATAGGGGGCACTCGATGTGGGGAGGGGCCAGGAGCGCCGCGGAAGGACCCCAGAAGAGGAGGATCGGGGCCACTCTGTGCAAAACCCATTGCACAGAGGAGATAAGTATAACATGTTTTTTATTTAAAAAAAAACTAAAATTTACAATCACTTTAAGCAAGCAGGAGCAGACAGATTGTTGAAGGGCCGTAATTTATGACATATCAGAATAATGCTAGCCTTACACAGCTCAAACTTCAGCTAATTCCGGCTAAATTGTCCAAATTTTCAGCCGTGAGTGAGCTTGTCAGAGTTGGGTGGAAAATTCTTGATCAAACAGTGACTGCTTCTAGCCAGAGGCAGCCACTGTTTGTGTAATCAGACAACTCTGAGTTCTGCCCATCTGTATGCAATAGCCAGCAGTGAAAATTCCTCCATCCACGCTGTTTAGTGTGGATAGGGTGATTGAGTGATCTTTTTCTGTGTACAAAGACAGGTCCATGAAGATATGTTTGATGTTGAGGATTGCAAAGAGTGCTGACTTCCAACCAACATCTTTTGGATAAATTGGAAACCCAATTGTGAGCCAGGTCTTCTTGCCCAACATCAGCGCCTAAACTTGAAAATACTCCTTTCTGAATAAGCACAAACTCCCACAGACACACTACAAAATCTTGTAAAAAGCCTTCCTAGAGGACTGGTAGCTGTTATAGCCAGAAAGGGTGGGGGCAACTCCATATTAAAGTGACTGTAAAGGGATTTTGTTTAAAAATAGCTATCATGGTATACTTACCTGCAATGGTTATGCACAGACCAGCCCAGATCCTCCTCTTCTATGATTTTCCATTGGCGCTCCTGGCTTCTTCCCTCTGCTGAGTGCCCCCATAGCAAACCACTTGCTATGGGGGCACACTTGCAAATGGCTCCTGCTGCTGCCTCAAAGGCTATTGAGGGGAGAGAGACAGCAGAGAGAGCCCCTGCTCTCGGGCACAGCGCTGGATTAAGATCAGGCTCAGGTAAGTATAAGGGGGCTGGGGGGAGCTGCACACTGAAGGTTTTATTTACCTTAATGCAGAGAATGCATTAAGGTAAAAGAAACCTTCTGCCTAAACCACTTTAACACCCATGATATTGGAATGGGATGTCCAACAAGCTTTTGTAGTTTATCAGACGTCCACAAACTTTTAAAAACAAGCACATTGATATAGTGCAATAAAATCACTTTATTGAAGTTAAAAGAATGTATTCAGTTGTATTCACAAGTGTCCAATGGATAGAGCATATGTACACGGCCATAACGGAGAGAGATTACTACCACCACCTCCGGGTTCTTGTTAGACCTGGCTAGATGGCACACAATAATACATTTTGGTACTCTGTGCTGGGGCTCTCCACTGACAGCGACTGGAGCCCAGCTGTTCTGTGTAACCAGACATTGTGGGGGCAACTCCATATTAATGTCTTTGATATTGGAATGGGATGTCCAAGGTGTAGTTATCATGTGTCCACAAACTTTTGGCCATATAGCATATCTATATTTAAACTAGAATAACCCTTTAAACTAGGGGTGTCCAACTTGCGGCCCAAGATGCATGCAGCCCCAGACAGCTGAATGTGGCCCAATCCAAAATCGTAACCTTACTTAAAAATGTATATATTTTTTTTTTTGTAAAAATTTTGCGGACACATGCGGCTGAAGAAAAAAATCAACAGTGTCTCTTTACGGCACTTTTTTAAGTTTTATCTTTCCAAAGAAAAATCTCCCACTCTTCCCAATCACACCTTATTCATGTCATCAGTTTTTAGCAGTACCTATATCTGTGATCAACTATTTTCAAAGATGAAGCACATGAAGGGTAAAATTAGATCCAAAATATCTGATGAGCACCATGAGAATTCATTTTACTTTTATAATAAAAATTTATTACAAAATTATTAAGTTATTATTATATTATAAAGTTGTTATATTACCAAAAAATTACGTTTTAGTACTTAGATAACTACATTATCTTTATCAGTGATCGTTCACTTGTGATCTGCTTGACTTTTTCTGCTCATCAGTTATTCTTATTGTTAGTGTATTTTATGTGCGGCACAGGACAAGTCCACTTCTTCCAATGTGGCCCAGGAAGGTCAAGAGGTTGGACACCCCTGGTTTAAACTGTATGCAGGGACTTCAGTCTCCTCACGTATCACTAATGTACTAACAAATATATCAGTCTGGATGTCACACCACTTCCTCAAACTCTACAACTATAAGGCTATCCCCTCATGCCATGGTCCTAGGCGCAGTCCTGGACTCTGAACTCTCCTTTAAGCCCCACGTCCAATCACTGTCCAAATCTTGCCGCCTCAACCTCCGCAACATCTCCAAAATACGCCCCTTTCTAACCAATGACACGACAAAGCTCTCCCTGGTCATCTCTCTCCTCGACTATTGCAACTCCCTCCTCATTGGCTTACCTCTACACAGGCTATCCCCCCTTCAGTCCATCATGAATGCTGCTGTCAGACTCATCCACCTTGTCAATCGCTCTGTGTCTGCTACTGCTCTCTGTCAATCCCTCCACTGGCTTCCACTCACCCAACGAATTAAATTCAAAATACTCACAACACTTACAAAGCCATCCACAGCTCGGCCCCCAGCTACATCACTAACCTAGTCTCAAAATACCAACCTAACTGTTCTCTTTGTTCTTCTCAAGACCTGCTGCTTTCATTACCTCCTCCCATGCTTGCCTCCAGGACTTTTCAAGAGCCTCTCCAATTCTATGGAACTCCTTACCCCAATCTGTCTGATTATCTCCTACTCTATTAGCTTTTAGACAATCCCTGAAAACCCTTCTCTTCAGAGAAGTCTATCCTACACACACCTAACAACTGCATTTTCATTTTCTCTATCTGATCATCCCCCACGGTTATTACCTTTTGTTCCACTTAACCCTCCCTTCTAGTCTGTAAGCTCTAATGAGCAGGGCCCTCTGATTCCTCCTGTATTGATTTGTATTGTAACTGAACTGTTTGCCCCCACGTTGTAAAGCACTGCACAAAATGTTGGCACTATATACATCCTGTATAATCATAATAATATTATTGCAAGTAAAAGGCTACTGTGCATGTTACCTACATACAAGGTGACTACATTGTTACAGGCAAGCCCCATGATTGTGCAAAAAGTAATTTCTGGTACTGTATCTTATCCTTAGTCCTTCAGACTGTGTTCTTAGTATAATTTTCTTATTGCATTTTTGCTGTGTGATCTACTATTCCTCTTTTTTTAGATTTCTGAGCAGAGGCGTAGCTTGAAGCTTGTGGGCCCCAATGCAAAAGTTGACTTGGGCCCCCTCCCCACTACCACCTGCCGCTTTCACTGCATGCTTGTCCCATCACCCTGTGTAAGTGAAACAGGAAACTCGGAGGGCTCAGGACAGGCCTGGGTGGACCCCTGCCCGGCTGGCCCAGTCCCTCTAAATTTACTGAATTACCTACGCATTGTGACGCAGCAAGTGCTTTTCCCCAGCGACCCAATGTAAAACAGGGATAGGCAACCTTTGAGAGGTAGAGATCTACTTGAACAACATGAAAGAGATCAAAGATCACTGGGATTGTGCACCCTTATTTTTTTTTTACAGAAATTTAATAGCAAGGCCTAACTAAATAGTAAGGAAGACTTAGAAAAATATAATGAAACAAATGTCCCTGTAAAAATATAAACTTAACACTACCTTAACCAGTTCCCGACCGCATGCCGTGTTTTCACGGCGGCAGTCGGGATGCTGAGCGCGAATCGGCGTAAAAAGACGATGATCTGCCAACAGCCGCTAGGGGGCGTGCGCGCCGCACTCCTGGGGAGTGTGCCCACGGCTCGGGCGGACCCGACGTCCGCCGGCGAGCCGCGATGAGCGGCCACAGGGAAAGAACAGGTGGTTCCCCATTCTGTTAGTGCAGGCATGGGAGATCTACTGATCCCTGTCACTGGGATCAGTTAGATCTCTCATGCCCATGTTAGCCCAACCCCCCCACAGTAAGAACACACCCAGGGAACACACTTAACCCCTAGCTCTCCCCCCACCAGGTTAACCCCTTCACTGCCAATGACATTTATACAGTAATCAGTGGACATTTAAATTTTTGATCGCTGAATAAATGTCATTGGTCCCAAAAAAGTGCCAAAAATGTCCGACATGTCCGCTGCAATATCGCAGTACCGCTAAAAATCGCAGATCGCCGCCATTCCTAGTAAAAAATAAAAAAAAAATAAAAAACCCCAGAAATGAATTCTCATCATCCGTAAACGCGGCCACTTTTGCGCAAACCAATCAATAAACGCCAATTGTGATTTTTTTTTATCACAAATATGAGGAAGAATATAAACCGGCCAAAACCGGTGAAAAAAAATGTTTTTTTATATTTTTTTGGATTTGAATTTTAGCAAAAAGTAAGAAATTTGGGTTTTTTTGCAAAATGGTCGCTCTTCTTTTGTTTATAGTGGCGATCAGAAATGACGCAGAGGCGATCAAATACCACCAAAAGAAAGCTCTATTTGTGGGAAAAAAAAGGACGCAAATTTTGTTTGGGTGCAACGTCGCACGACCGCGCAATTGTCAGTTAAAGCGACGCAGTGCCGAATCGCAAAAAGTGCTCTGGTCCTAAAGCTGGAAAACCTTCCGGTTGGTAAGTGGTTAAAAGTCAGTGTCAGTCAGTAGAGAAGTGGACGGTGTCAACAGGGCAGTGGATGGTGTCAGTGGTGTAGAGGTTGGTGTCAGAAGGGCAGTGGATGGTGTCAGTCAGTAGGGCAGTGGACAGTGGCAGTAGAGCAGTGGACGTGTCAGTAGGGCAGTGGATGGTGTCAGTAGTGTAGAGATTGGTGTCAGAAGGGCAGTGGATGGTGTCAGTCAGTAGGGCAGTGGACAGTGGCAGTAGAGCAGTGGATGTGTCAGTAGGGCAGTGGATGGTGTCAGTAGTGTAGAGGATGGTGTCAGAAGGGCAGTGGATGGTGTCAGTCAATAGGGCAGTGGACAGTGGCAGTAGAGCAGTGGACGTGTTAGTAGGGCAGTTTACTTTTTTATTATTTTTTACACATTTTTTATTATTGTTTACAATTTTATTTTTTATTTTTTTGTTTTAGCAGCCCTGTTGAGGGGGCTTTGGAGAAATATGGGGGGTCTGAAGAGACCCCTGATATCTCACGTTTGAGACAGAGAAAGGGACTGAGGACAGAAATTCCACAATCTCTTTCTCTGCAGCCTCTGCTGCACTGGACAGTGAATCAAAAGCAAAAAACCTTGATGTAGTAATTGTGCAGGACCAATCTACCCTGGGTGTATGGTAAGAATATTGGCATGCATTAAAAAGGGGATTAACTCCAGAGATAAAGCTATAATTCTCCCACTATACAAGACTCTGGTCTGGCTGCATCTTGAGTATGCTGTCCAATTCTGGGCACCAGTCCTCAGGAGGGATGTGCTGGAGCTGGAGAGGGTCCAGAAAAGGGCAACAAAGCTAACAAAGGGACTGGAAGATCTCAGCTATGAGGAAAGACTACAAGCATTGAACTTATTCTCTCTGGAGAGGAGACGCTTGAGCGGGGACATGATTTCAATGTACAAATACCGTGCTGGTGACCCCACAATAGGAAAAAAACTGTTCCGTGAATGGTAATTTAAAAATACCCATGGCCATTTGCTAAAATTAGAAGAGAAGCGATTTACCCTTAAACTGCGTAGAGGGTTCTTTACTGTAAGAGTGGTAAAGATGTTGAATTCTCAGTGGTTACAGCGGACAGCATCAGTAATTTCAAGAAATTGTTAGATAGGAACCTAAACGTCCGCAACATAAAGGGGTACACAACCTAATATTAACATATAAGCACACACACAGGTTGGACTGGATGAACTTGTGTCTTTTTTCAACCTCACTGACTATGTTACTATGTTATGTAAGACCAACTATATGCATAGAAGGATCAACCTCACTGCGATGGAGTAGCAGAATCGCAAGCCAGATAATTCAGGCAGTTGCTATCTGTCAGTGTATGGGACTGGTCCAGTCAAGGCACAACTGAACTAGGACTGCAGCTTCCCAAACCTTCTTAGAGAATGGAAAGTGGACCGCGCTGGAAGCACAATCCCTCGTTTGGGGATATCGTCCGTAGGGAGATAGGGGTAGATCCCCAATATCCAGTGCCTCTATGAGGTGTGATCTGGAAATTTTGATGGTACGCCCTCTTGCGGGGCCTGGGCTGCTACCGCTGTAAACGACTTGACGTGTCGATTCACATATAAGATCAAATACTAGATACGAATGGAGCGCCCGAGACAAAGGTGTAAAAGTTGCAAAGGTGGATTTTATTCGGTAGGAAGAATAGTAAAAAGTGCCAACGCGTTTCGGGGGTCAAATGGCATCCACAGGTTGGACTGGATGTACTTGTGTCTTTTTTCAACCTCACTGTCTATGTTACTATGTTATGTAAGACCAACTATATGCATAGAAGGATCAACCTCACTGCGATGGAGTAGCAGAATCACAAGCCAGATAATTCAGGCAGTTGCTATCTGCCAGTGTATGGGACTGATCCAGTCAAGGCACAACTGAACTAGGACTGCAGCTTCCCAAACCTGCTTACGGAAAAGGAACACTGGAAAACAAAAAGAAACAAAAAGCACAATCCATAGCGCAGTTAAGCCTTTATTTCAGAAGAGTAACAAAAATTGCACTCCCATGTCATGTGGATGAGTTACAGCATCTCATACATTTCAGCAGCAGCCAGTCCCCGTGAAGGAAGGAATCCTCAGGATGGAACGATGCAGCAGTCTGCTCATGTCAATTTCATCGGTGATCTCTTCCTAAGTATGCTAAAGTACTGTAGATCCAAACACACCCATTAGAATCGAATTTAATATTTAACCTTTTCATGTAATTTCAAAAGATATTTTCTGTCTTTTTAAATCAGTAGCTTTCATTAAAATAATATCTAGTGATCCTGAGATGAAGGTCTTTGTTTTGGCACTGCCTGTTATGGAGTGATAACTATCCCCCAGTTATTCTCCGGCATGCTCACTCAGTCACGTGTTCATGGGGCTGAGGTTGCAGGTTTGGTCCATCAATGTTACTATCATTTTAAGCCCGTTCAGAGCAATGATGTGCAGCTAAGGGAGGGAGTACATGTAGATAGGAAGTGGCTGAAAGAGGCTGAAGGCGATCAGCAGAACTGAGACGCAATAGAAAATAGAAAGTATATTTCTAAAGTAAGCTGTTTATGACACAGACTAAAGCCTCGTACATACGGGACGACGATCGCATACAACAGGTCGTACTAACGACCGTTGTATGCGATATCGATCGTTCGTATGCGCGATTAGAACAGTCGAACATACAACGGTCGTACAAGGGAGTTGTATGAGCAGACTAGAAAACTTGGTCGTACCAACAAGCGCTCATACGACTGTTGTATCGTGTGTACAGAGCAGTTGGTACAACAAGCTGTATTGTGCAAAACACGGATGCTCCGAAGTCAGGAACGGCCGGATGCTAATTACATGCATCTGAACGATCTTCTGTGCTCGTACGATCGTGTAGTGCAGTCAGTATGCTAGATACAAAGCCAACATACGATTTGCAACAATTGTACGTACGATCATCGTCCCGTGTGTACGAGGCTTTAGATTGGCTTTAATTATAATCATAAGGAAGCAGAGTGTGTTTCAGTATTTACAGGTTGTCAAAGTACTAACATCACTTTGTTAGGGATGAGGTTCAGGTTCGCTGCTACCATGGGTTCGAGGCGAGCCCTGCATGTTTGAGATGAATTAAATACAGTACTGTGCAAAAGTTTTAGGCAGGTGTGCTGTAGCATAAGAAATGCTTTCAAGTAAGAATGCTTTAAAAAATATATATTTTAATTGTTTATTTTTATCAATGTACAATGCATAGTTAGCAAACAGAAGAAAGATCTAAATCAAATCAATATTTGTTGTGACTACCCTTTGGCTTCAACCAGCATCAATTCTTTTTTTTTTACAATGAAGGAATGTATGTTTATCACGTAACGTATACACATAATCGTTCAGATGGCGGTAAGTCCAAAAGGGAAAGTGTTGCTGGGAACCTAAGTCCAATTTTAAGGAGTTAAAGGACTTCAACTTATTGTTAGCAGTGCAATGTGTCACTACGAGAGGCAAGTGCTGGTCTGATGGCGAAGTTAGGTGTATGTCCATGCTTGGAGGAAAATCTGACAGCATCAATTCTTACACTTGCACACTTTGTACACTTGCATAAAGTCGGGGATTTTGTAAGATTAGAGTCAGATGTATGATTAATCATTTATACCATGCAGGTGCTAGAGATCATCAATTTCATATGTAGGTTGAAACCATGGGCGTCCGCAGGTAGGGGCAAGGGGGGGCAATTGCCCCCCCCTGGAATCAGGGATCAGATCAGGGGTTCCCCAGTAGGTCCTTATCCTCTTAAGCCATGTATGCAGGTTTCTCTGACCATTTCCTGTACCATGTCCGCAGTCTCTGTCTGTCTCCTGTGCTATGTCTGCAGTCTCTGACTGTATCCTGTACTATGTCCACAGTCTCTGACCGTCTCCTGTACCATCTCTGCAGTCTCTGACTGTCTCCTGTATCATGTCCGCAGTCTCTGACCATCTCCTGTATCACGTCTGCAGTCTCTGACCATCTCCTGGATCATGTCTGCAGTCTCTGACCATCTCCTGGATCATGTCTGCAGTCTCTGACCGTGATAATGTAATTATGACATTGTCAAAAAGGGGCAGAGCATGGATGACCTTGAAATTATGCCCCCCCCCCCCCCCTGGAAAAAGTTCCTGCGGACGCCCATGGTTGAAACAGTCATAAACTGAAATAGAAACAGCTGTGCAGGCTGCTTAAAACTGGATGAGGAACAGCCAAACTCTGCTACTAAGATGATACACCATGGCAAAAGTGAGCACAGCAACAAGACACAAGGTCTGCATCAGCAAGGTCTCTCCCAGGCAAAGATTTTAAAGCAGACTGGGGTTGTGCTGTTCCTGCTCTTGGCAAAGCACAAAGAAAAGGGGAAACGTCAAGGACCATAGAAACAGTGGTTGGCCATGGAAACTTAATGCAGCAGATGAAGACACACTGGGGTTGATTTACTAAAAATGGAGAGTGCAAAATCTGGTGCAGCTGTGCATAGTAGCCAATCAGCTTCTAACTTCAGCTTGTTCAATTAAGCTATGACAATAAAACCTGGAAGCTGATTGGTTTCTGTTCAGAGCTGCACCCGATTTTGCACTCTCTAGCTTTAGTAAATCAACCCCATTATGTCCAGCGGCCCTTATGGGGGTAGCACTATAGGTATATTTTATAACAGAATGCTTTATACTCTGTTGCTAGGGGGTCACTTTTATTTCAGGGTGCATATCATATTCCTTTTGCTCACACAGGCAGAACTGCCGTTTGTTTGCAGCATGTCACTGCATACCTATGGGGTAAGTAATGTGCGCCAAAGCCCCACATACTTAACCCCCCCTCCCCCGCTATTACGTTTTGGCAATACCCTTTATTTAAAATATTTTCAGGGAGGCCTGAAGTGAGAGGCAAAGGTTCTGCAGGCGGAGGCAGCAGGGGAACCATCTGCCTTTCCTATCACAGTGTGGGTGTGCTATACAGCTACAGCATGTGCAGGAGGTAGTTGAGTGGCCGACAATGCCTTCCTCTGCTTCCTCCTCCCAGGTGAAGAGCAACCATTCGTCTGCAACTACTTCAAATATGCCCTGTTCTTCCTCTTCCTCCTCTTCTTCCAATCCTGCCTAGGCCCTAAAAATTGCCAATGAGGAGTTGGCGGTACTATTTGGCCATATGATCACTGACTTGCTGCAGGAGGATGATGTTAGTCATGTGCAAGTATTCCTTCTTTAAGATATTGAGGATGGGGATAGGTCCATAATTATAATGGCAGGGGCTATCAGACAGAAAATATCAAGAGGCAGTGATGTTCTAGCAGATGGAGTTTACTGCAGATTGGGCTGATGAGGTGGCAGATTGGGGAGGAGGAAAGTTCTGAGGGAGAGGCAGAGGACTGGAGAGAGCAGCCATCCTAATTCACCCGGTGGCACTGCCCCACAGGTACAGGCCCCTGTTTTCCTCAGAGAGGGTCCACAGAACTCTGCAGTGTGGGCCTGTTTTAATGCATTGGCTGCCAACAGACCCAGTGTGGTCTGCAGCCTCTGCCTACAGCATATTAGCCATTGTAAAAGTTCTAACCATTTGGGTACCATGTGTATGAGGAAACACGTGATTCTGCTTAGTGAAAGTAGCACCTCAGTGAGAAAATTTGGCAACAAAAGCCATTCATACTACTCACTTTCAGAATCTCGCCCCCTCCACAACAGTCTCTCAACATTCATTCATCATCGGCCCCTAGCGACAGGGAGGAAAGTCTCACGAGAGATTTCAGAGGCTTGGCATATGACACTTTAAGCAAGAAAGATTGTCTTGGGCCACACTGAGGAGGGTCAAGCAAAGGCAGAATTCTCCTACACCCACCCTGCTATCTCCAGCAGCATCCTTCTCAAGGCAGAAACCTCTATTTCCCGATAGTGACAGGATCCCCTCTGATGACCAATGTGCCCCAAATCCTTTGTTTCCTGAATGGAGGAGCACAGGTGGCAGCGGCAGCTGCCTTAACACAAGTTTTTGTCTCTTAAATAATAGAGTTATTTTTAATTAAAGATAAAACCTTCCTCATATACCCTTCTAGCTAGCCAAGCTTTTTACACACTGTCTTTCAGATAATATACTCTAATTTTTATGCCTTGTCTCTTTCTATTTGCTGCCTATTCAGGGGAGGGCTGGGCCAGGGGGCAGGGTGGCAATTGCCCCCAGGCCACCCTAACTTACATTCAAAATGGCTGATGGCCGCTACCCTCTCACACTTTTTTCTTCTTGTGGAAGAAGGAAGCAGGGGCCAACGGGTAGTTATGTCGGCGTGGTCACGGGTAGTTACGTCGGAGTGGTCACGGATAGTTTACGTTGGACTAGTCACGGGTAGTCACGTCCGAGCGGTCACGCGTAGTCGTGTCGGCCGGGACCCACGGGAGGGGGAGAAACGGACGTCAATCAACCACCGACGTGGGGACCGGGGACGAAGGAAGAAGGTGTTCTTCTTTTTTCACACTCTCCCATCGCCGGTAGTCGGTAAAACTTACATTCAATCCCACCGGACCCCCGTTAACGGTGGGACGGGGGACCGGGTCGGGAGGGGACTTATCCGTCGTTTATCTTTCTCTGTTCCGTATTTTTAATCTCATATAATAGACTTTCTGTCACACATTTTTCGAACCGATCGATCTTCCCATATACTCCTTCCAAAATAGAAATTAATTTTTATTGAGATAATAAATTCTCTGTTTTTGAACACAATTCCGTCGACGGCGACGGTGGACACGAGGAGGTAAGTCCTTTGTTTCCTAAACCCCGTGTAACCAGTAGTCTCCCCTAGGACAGTGATAGCCCTTTATCTCCAAAGACGGAACTCTTCCTACGACGACCTCTATCGTCCCACCCACATCCTCTTAAGACGGAAACGAACTGGGAGGAGTCACACCGGGTTCTGTT
>BLSH010160854.1:354645-372433 GCA_018402905.1 Glandirana rugosa | reverse complement strand
CTCTGAAAAAAGTGCCATGATATGTTCACACGTGTATTTGTGATGATTAATATTGGGGGGAAAGAGATTTTGAAGAGGGCTGGGAAGTAGGTATTTATAAGAGTTTTATAACTTTTGCATCTGTCCATACACACAAAAAATCGTCCATTTTTTCCATACACAAACCATCTTTAACTTTTGGTGAACTTATCCGTGTCCCCTCCCGACCGTCGGAATCCGGACCCCCCGTTCAGGTCAGTTCACCGTGTAACTTGGTGGTTTAGTCGAGTGGTAGGTACGGGTGGACCAAAATATTGCCTGTAACTACAATACTTCGATATTTTGAGAATATTTATGGATGAAGGGTCGGGAGAAGTTTTAGAGAAAGGGGGGTTATAATTAGTAGTGTTTATGTGCACACTTGTATAGTACCGTGAAAAAAGTCTCACATTCTAAACTGTTAAGCTGTTTTTCCACTGGCCAATTTGTACAAAATTAAAAATATTAGCTTTATTTTTTTTAAGAGTACATTTTCCTATAGCTAGATTTGTTGTGGCTGCCACTTCCACCACTCAATTCAGACAGATTACGTATAAAAAAAATCAGGTGTCGCAGCCAAAACTACCTAAAAATGCTTTTTGAATTAATTTTTGGTGCTACTGTTTTATTTAGGTCAAGTTAAATGTAAAGGTTAAAATCAATTACATATCCAAAATATGTGATTCCAGAATACACTTTACTGATGCTATCTGTCAAAATCATACAATTTGCTTAACATCAAATACAGCATATAAGCATTGAAGACACATTATAAGGATCATCTTTCCGCTGTATGGTATTTTATAAAAATGTTTTGCTTCGTTGAATGCCCTAGCAATTTGTTCCCTTTTTGATAAACTTTAGTTGGATTCACTGCTAAGTTCTGGTTTCATGAATTTCATACAGGATTCAACAAATTCCCTGATGAATTAAGGGTCTGTGTCAATGGGCTTTCGGTTGTGTCGTTGGAATCAGACTGACATTGGTTTGAGATGCTTCTAAAATCATTTGGAGTTCATTGACAGGTGCATTTCTTTCGTAGTGGACCTGCATTCGACCCTCTTTGACCACTTGCCGACCACACTATAGCCAAAAGACAGCTACAGCATGGTCATCCAGTTCTGAGAGGGCATCAATAGATGTCTTTCCAGAACCCCACCCCCTGTGCACCTCCTGCGGCGCGCATCGGGCTCGCTCTGTGACTGCCGTGTCCATTGGACATAGCTGATCACAGATCGGGGTAAAGGGCCAATCACAGCTGATCACATGTAAACAGACTTGCCAGTTATCAGCAGTCCTTTCCTCCCACACTGTGTCTGTCAGCACATTGTTTGCACTGACAATTAGGGCACTGGTCATCAGTGCCCTGATTGTCAGTGCAGCCTCATCAGTGTCCATCAGTAGACCCTAATTGTGCCTATCAGTGCAGCCTATCAATGCCCATCAGTGCCCATCAGTGCAGCCTCATCAGTGCCCATCAGTGCAGTCCATCAGTGTCCATCAGTATAGCCATTTAATGCCCATCAGTGCCCATCAATATAGCTATTTAGTGCCCATCAGTGCAGTCTCATCAGTGCCCATCAGTACAGCCTATTGGTGCCCATCAGTGCCGCCTGTCAGTACCCATCAGTGCCTCATCAGTGCCCATCAGTGCTGCCTCATCAGTGCCCATCAGTGCTGTCTATCAGTGCCTATCAGTATAGCCTTTTAGTGCCCATCAGTGCACATCACCGAGGAAGAAAAATTACCTATTTGCAAAATTTTATAACAGATACGAAGAAAAACTATTTTTTTTTACACTTCAGTCTTTTTTAGTTTGTTTAGTGCTTACTTTTTGGATATATAATAATTGCCATTTATGATCTTTAGAATATCTAGACACGGTGATAATACTTTTGAGATGTGGCGCATATGATTTTTTAATGCTTTAGATGATCTTTTTTGTAATAAAATATTTGTTTTTATGAATTTAGTGTAATTTGTATACTGATGGGTCATCCTTGAACAATCCTTATTTTATCCTTACTGTGTTGTTAGGAGTGGAGAGTGGAGAGAATAACAGCTACAGGTATGCAAAGGAACAATACATTGGCTGGAGAGAGCACAATATTCTGCCAAGCAGGAAGTGCAAAGCCATGGCTTAAATAGGAAGTTCATGGGAGGAGCAAGAGTTTAAGGTTTACCAGAAATATAGTAAGAGGCAAGATTATCCATGGAATCAGACAACATGCTGTCCACCAGCACAGGTCATGGGTTCAGATCCCGGCCCTTTCACTGGTACAGATGTCCCTATTAAAAGATTTTCCCCCTATACTTTTTATTCAGGGACAACCTTGATATTTTGGATTTCCTTTACACAACATTGTGACAACAGCGGTAAGGACAAAAAAGAGAACAGATTTCCCCAGAGGGTACACAGTTGATCTCTCCTCCCAAAAAACTGATAGAGGTTCTTGTCCTTCCCCATCCTATCAAAAAAGCAAAAAATTCTTGCCTATTAAAACACTTTAATTTCTACAAGGGCAGGTAACCAGTCATATGTTTTATAGTGGATATAAATGGATAAATGTTTTTTTTTTCTTTGTATTCTGTAACCAGAAAGGCACTGTGATAGCTGTTAGTCCTGCTGGTTGATTTCTAGAAACGTTCCCTGAAGATGTGATGTACGCTAATCCGGCTCTATCAAAGTATTACCGCAAGCATCCTGTTTACGTGGATTTGTTTTCATGGTCCTGACATGTCACGTAGCACAGTGCCAGGACAAATGTACCGTTAAATTTAGGTAACACATTATTTGGATTTTGGTTGTGTTTATCAAAAAATGTAGGGAGGTTTAATATGTTACTTTTTACATAGTTCCAGCAGGTACTAGAGTGCTTATACTACTGCCTACTGCATTGTAGCTAATAGATTGTTCTGACTGTCATAGGAAATAAATATTCTTCTCAGCGCCATCAAACATCAAACACAGGGTTCCCCTGGCTACAAAGCTATGTTTCATCAAATAGTAGCCATAGCAAATGTATTTATTTTTGTAGATTGCAACATAGAATAAAAAATGAGATCTCAGACTTTTAAAGCTCAACTCCAGGAAATTTGAAAATGATCCCTTGCAGTACAGGCACAGCTCACTTAGTCTAGGGGAGAGGAGAACTACCAAATGCTCTGCTCGCCTTGTAGATGGCGCTCCCCATGCTCCAGTGGTGGACTGTGGTGGATCCCTCAACATCCTCACAACCAATGCAGGACTATAAACCTTAGAGCTGTGTTTCTCAACCTTTTTTCATTCAAGGCACCCTTTAAAAATTATGGACAGTTTTGAGGCACCCCATTCTAAAAATGTAAAAACGATTCTAACAGTTTTGCATAACGCACCAACATCCATACATGTAGGACACCCAACATTAGAGGTGACTACACTTTTACAAACTGGTACTGATTAGTATTCCAATGTTTCTCTTCTCCCCCGGTTTTTCTCCATCACTCAGCTAATGTGACCCCAGCGCTGATGGAGAGGGGCAGGGGAGGGTCAAACAAGTATGCTGTGCAGGCGACTGACATCCTCCATATAAACTGATGATGCCATTGGGCATTAGGACTCTGGCAACTAGAAGGTTTTAATGGTGCACAATAAAAACCTGTGGCTTTGCTTAACTAAAAGGCAGGCTGCATCCACACGCCGGGTTGTATACAATTATTGGGCAATTTTTAAGCATTTTGCCAAGGCACCCCTGAAGAAACCTCAAGGCGCCCCATGGTGCCTGGGAACCCTGGTTGAAAAAGGCTGCCTTAGAATGCTGGAGTATAGGGGAGAAGATGCTGCAAGGACTGCTCTACAAGCGCAGAGGAGCAGAGGATCGGGTAAGTAAATCTACAAGTCTGCTAGGCCAAAAGAGTTGGGCTTTAAGGCACCACACAAGCAAAAATTATAATATCTACATAATATAATATTGTCTTGTATGGTGCCTAAGAAGTCAGAGATGCCAGCTTTAGCTTTACGGTGTGGCAGCTTCCTCCACTGCACAAATTACATAGAAGGATATGTTAATTGTTGTAAAAACAAGGTTGTCATGGTCCATTGTAAACGTACATGGCCCATGTTTCCAGGAATCGTCTGACCACATGGGCTAATTTCTGTGGACTACTGGGCTAATTCTCTAAACGGAGATTTGATACTGTTTTCTAAAGATTGTACCAAGCAGAAGGAATCGCAACTGCGTTAGTATAGGTATTAAAATGCCTGAAGGCACAATAAGGGATTGTGTGCTCTTGAATCAATATCTCATATCAATGATATCAGACTCTGAAGACTTCCAGACCCTAGAAAAGGCAATAAATAGCATTGCTGGACAGAATTGTCCCTAAGGTTTATTTTATTTCCACGTGTCTAATTCGTCAATTATAAACTGCAGATGTTGCTGGCTTGCTGTAAATAAGCACATGCCAACCAACACAGGAAACAACAAAGGAAGACAGGAACAAAAATCAATTTATAATCTTGAGTACACAGTGTTGTTTGTAAGCCACCAAAGCAAAGTAAATGATTGTATTACAGAAATTATGACATGAAAACATTCCTCTGGCAAATACACAAAGTTCAAATGACTCAAATCTGGATTTAGCTTCACTTTCCTATTAGGGAACGTTGCACTAATGTGTCCATTTCCAGGTATCTTTTCTTTAAAATGTTTTTGTCTCTGACATATTCCACAGTGCTTTACAGGGTGCATCAAACCAATCACATCTGCCCATGTCTACTAAACATCCTCCACTAAGGCACACTTGGGCAGCTTCTGAAATAGATCTGCGGGGATCGCTTGCTTTCAGAAAGTGGTTAAGCTGATCCTGCCACCTCCCGAATGCCTGTTTTTTTTTCTTTTTAATTGCCGACCGGTGATTTTTAATGGGACTAAGAGGCCACAACCTCAAGCAAAATGGTTGGCTAGATGGCAGCAAGCCCTCATTGACCAAAACGGGCAAGTTCGACAGGCACTGCCACTTGTCAACTCAACAAGCTTTGTTAAATTTATCATGGCACAAAGCACAGTGGCTTAGGCATGTTTACAGCCCTCTCTGGCTTTATAGTAGTGTTTAGGTGTGTGTTTGTGTGTGTGTGTGTGTGTGTGTGGGGGGGGGGGGTATTGAACCACGCCTCAACAACCTGTGTTTACTGCCTCCTTGCCAATTGTGTGAAAGAGACCTAAGGCTTTATGCTAGTGGCACATGGTTGCATGACCTAGATTTAACTATGCTTGAAATGCCCCCCACACACCTTCTAACTCCTATACTAACTGCCCTCTAAAAGAAAGATGCTTATACTTACCAATTCTCAGAGTGTCCTGGTCCAGTCACACATTCTCCCCAGCGGCCGGCTTCAGGGGAGAGGAGAGAGATGGAATGCTTGGGCGGTGACATCACTCTTAGGCTTACTATGGGGCATCTGTTGTCGGCTGTCCCTGGGAGCTGATCATGTGACCAGACTGGAGGGTCCTGAGAATAGGTAAGTATAAGTATCTTACTTCAACAGGGTAGTTAGTATAGTGTTAGAAGGGAGGTGGGAGTCATTTTAACCAGAGTTAGTCTAGCCTGGACTTCTACTTTAATAAATTATGACATTCTACAAACTGGGGGAAAATGCTTGTGTGAAAATGAAGCCTATGGGCCATGACATGCTAGCAATATTGTCACTGTTGGCAACTGGCAAATTGCCACTTGTTCCTATGGCATCCCTCCCTCCTGACCAAAATGCCCCAGAATCTTGCTGACCAGCCAGGAAACCGTATCACAGCAACACCCATGGTTCGGCCAGAGAGGGAAGAATGTCATAGGAGCAGGTCAGTGTTTTCTCTGCTCTCTTAGCAATCTCACCACTTCCACTAGCAACAGGATTGTTGGTGTAATATCAATCTAAGACCTCATTAGCACAGTCATACCTGCAATTTGTGTTACACAGTTCTAACATTGCTATTACATTAACAAGTGACGGAATTCATGTGGTGTACAATCTCATACTTCTGTGTGCAAAACGTTTTACTTGTGAGCAAGTTTATGCATTTTTGGTCATTTTATTTTGTAAGAAACTCATGTTAAAGTCTGACTTCACATGTATTATCCCTTTAAATAGTTTGTTTGGGCCAAGCTTTAGGGTGCACACCATAATGCAATAGGCTACGCACACCTATGGTGCTGCCTTACCTAAACACATGTTAACTCGTATGTGTCAGTGCAAAGGTGGGAATCAAGTTTCAGGTGTATTTACTAAAGTCGGCCATACATGAATCGATATTTGCTGGGTTCAACATGAACCAGCTGAATTTCAATCCATGTATCCTACTGTCGGATTTTCCTGGCTCTATCAGTGCCACCAGCTATAGCCAACAGGATTCAACAGTGTATTTTGACTTCGGGGAAGTCTTCCTGCTGTCAAACAACAATGGCTCAGCGGAGAGGATTCCCCCATCCAAATTGAACGTGTAGATGTGGGAATCGTATCATTCGTTCAACCCGCTGGTTGAATGAAAAAAAAAAAAAAAAGACTCATCTATGGGCAGATTAAAGCTGATCTTCACCCATACATTGAAAGTCCCCCCTGTCCACCTTTTCCCCCTTCCACTACCTATATAGTAGCTTTTTTTTTTCAGAAGGCATTTGGCTAGGCGATGACGTGTACTGTGACTGCTATGCCTTAGTGTTCGATTAACAGTCGGAGTGAGGCGTGCATCATCGGGAGCCCCCCAGCTAAACTCGGAAGAGCCAGGGGGATTCCCGATGACATCACACATAAACATGGCGGCGCAAAACCCAAGCAGCAGCTGCTGGGAAGGGGATCTTGGCAGGATCCGCTTGGTGGGTGAGGAAAACCCACCACAAAGTAAGCAGGGGTAGAAAAAAAAATAGGGGATGGGAAGCTAAAGATCCACTTTAAGCATGATATACAAAGTGGATTAACCCATATCGGCCAAATACATTTTAGGTCCCATTCACACCTTGCATTTAATGTGTATTTTAAATGCAGTATGTTAAAAAAAAAAAACAATCCAGCTTTCGTGAAAATGCATATTATATAGAGTTCAATGGTAACGCACCTAAATCTCAGTGCACGATTGTGAACTAATCCTTACTATAGTCAGGTCACTAAAGGATGCACTCTGATAGGTTTCTTTGGGTTATTGTACTTTGCTGGTTGCTTTTTGCCTTCTAGAATAAACTTGTTGTGGGACAATGTGCAAGAGGCACTGTCCAAGGTCACATAATGAAGTAGTAAATCACGCACAGGGCATGCCCTGGGGTCACGTACGGTTTGAGATATGTGCCAGGTTTCTTTGGTACAGGCACATGTGAGATTTTCTGCTTTGTGTAAGGTATTCCCTGGAGTCATCCTGAGGGTATGAAGAAGGTGGAAGGGCTTTCTTCTTGGAAGATTAGTGCCTCTAAGTATTAGAAAACCAGACAGCTTCTGTTATAATCCGCGTGATTTGGGATCAGTGTCCAGATGGCTTTTTGCATGTGATTTGTGTTTTTTCCACATCCAAGTGTAGAAACAGAGTGCTGCATTGTTTGCAAACAGGTGCAGGGAAAACATTACAAATCATTCACTCCCAGGTCTGAATTCTCTGCCAGTTTCCCCAGCTATTTGGGCTTGCAGTGGCATATATCCTCTAATGACACATTATAATTAGAAATGCTTCATTCCTAGGAAAAGTCATAGATTCTGAAGAACTGGCATTGCGTAACTCCACTTTTGTTGAGGAAAGGATTATAACAACCTTTGTTGCAGATTCCTACCTTTTGTAATTCTGAAGAAATCCCTGTTTGTTCCTCTGTGCCTCTGTACCAAGTGAGTCTAATGGGAGTAGTTTCATAATTATCTGTCAGCTGTGTACTTGCTGGGCACTAATGATGAAAGCTGCTGAGCAGGCATCCCTTTAGACTTGTTCCTATTGAAAGTATCTCTCCAAAAATGACATTTTTGTTGCAGGGGATGCCTTGTATATTAGGCAGACTTCTGGGAAAATTGGCGAGCCAATCACACAAGCAGGAAAGTATGTTTCTGGGGAGTGGTCAATACACATTCTGTGTACAGAACAACTCCAGGTAGCCATATTTCACTGCAATTTCAGAACATTACAGCGGCTGCAGATTGAGAAGGAAAGGTATTTTTTTAATAACATTGAATTACAATATGACTTGTATAGCAATTATATGGTCTATATTATTTTTTATTTATTTGCTATTTTTTCCCCAGTGAAAGTGGAGTTACCCTTTAAATATTTAATTCTTAAAATGCTTAAAAATTTAAATCTGTACCAGATTCCAAGAAACCAATAATACAATATTTTATTGATGCTACAGAATCCCAACAGTTATCCACAGGTACTGCCCAGAAGTCTCTGGGCTGGAGCTGTAACGCTGACAAAGGCCTCTGATCTTCCAAGTGTTCTGGTTACACCTTTGACTTTTCTGGTCAGAAAAAGGTTCCCAAAATTTTACTAATTTCATCATTCCAGATGACTCTGTCTTCTTGCTGCCATCAAGCCACTATCCCAAGGAATCCATCCTTTGCCATTTCCTGAATGCTGCCAAATCATGTATCCACCTGAAATGGAGAGACCTCTCTCCTCCCTTGATACCCCATGATTATGTAGAGTAGAAGATTTCAGAAAATGGAGGGCCTCATTATTCCCTGCTAAAACAGACACAACACATACCGAACAGCATGGTTTTACAGGATTGACTTCACACTCTTAGAGGGGGCAGAGGGAAAAGCCCTACTTCAAGGATACCCTTGATCCACTTGTCTGCACCCACCTGAAGGATACTTGGCCCCTTCTTCCCAAGTTTCTCCCCATCCCTACTTCCTCTCCCTACCACTCCTCTTTGTCATGAATCCACAGCAAATATTCATGTCTTATCTATTGCCTACCTTGCTGCATGTGTCCAGCTAAAGGCTGGGCCTCCCTCACCTGTATGCTTTTGTAGGTCCTCCTCAGCTGGTCTCCACCCCAGGCCCTAATTGGGAACAGGATATTACTCCTGGCAGTGCAAGCCTGCATTGCTGATCAACGTTGCCCTTGTTTGACTTTGTGTGTGGTTGTTCCTATTGTTTGCTTATGCCATGTACCGATGTTTGGCTTGTCTGACTATCCCTGCCTGCCTGATACCCCGAACTTTGGCTTGTTTTCTGTTTCTTCTGTCTGTTTGTGGCCCTGACCCTTTTGCTATTACCTCTGACTGTTCTTGCTGTTCCTGTGCTGCTGCTTCCTCTCTTCCACCTGTAGCCAGCCAAGCGTGAGCTAGGGGACCCCGGGGGCCGTGGCCTGGATCCAGTTGCAGCCAATTCCATCCTCACCACTAGAGGCACTGGTGAACACCCACTGGCTCGTATACTCCACGTGCTGAGGAAACCGATGCACTAGCGCCCTGTGTTTCAGTGTCCGTGCACCAGGGGGCCCTCTTCCCGTATTAGCTGGAACTCATTAGCAGCAGTCAGCCATAGGTCCACAACCTTAGTGATGCACTTCACAACCCTTGGTGCGATTCGCACTCCAGTGGTGCGCATCTGTCACCTGGCCCCAGGTGTTTTGACACTCTTGTTGTTCCCCCTACCTTCCCTTTTCATCTCCAACACTACCCCTTCTCCCCACACATCACTCCTTCTGCCATTCCCTATCCCAATTCCCCATAATAGCCTTCCCACACAACCCTACCACCCCAAACTTTTTACACCTCCTGACACTTGACAGAAAACGAAAAAATTACCCAGAACTTTCTTCCCCTTTACCCATTTCCCATAGACACAGTTATAAAACAATATAACAATTCCTATATTTTATACTTTACCTTAGTACAACCATGAACTGTTTTGTGTGCCATATTGATGTACTTGCTCTGCATCTCATACAAAAAAAAAAGTGTATTGGCAAGTTAATCAAATTTATAGAACCAGACTTGCAGTAGTTGTAGGAGTTATTCACTTAGTGGGTTTTGGTGACTTTAGGGCAAGTAAGGTACGTCTGATGTCTAGGTCCATTCATCATAGGTGAGACTAAGTCCACTCCTCTCCTTCATACTGCTCTGCCATTCTGAAGGTGCCTCTGGCTGTGAAATGGTTACAACTTTATTACACTGATGTAGACCAGATTTTATATTGACATCATATCTCTAGGCAACTTCAAATGATCCCTGACAAATGTTTTCGGGGAAGAAAGTGATGGGTAGGTTACAACCATTGTCCAATCACTATTGTCTACCCTGCACTAAATAGCATCAGGAGAGCTGGTTGCATCTCTCCCTTGGCTGTACCTTAAGAAGAACACTTGTGTGAACCAAGATTTCTTGTTTACAAAGCAGGGCCAG
This sequence comes from Glandirana rugosa, assembly GCA_018402905.1. Taxonomy (NCBI): domain Eukaryota; kingdom Metazoa; phylum Chordata; class Amphibia; order Anura; family Ranidae; genus Glandirana; species Glandirana rugosa. The sequence goes on along the minus strand of BLSH010160854.1, from coordinate 362,059 downwards.
AAGATATCTGAAGATAGCCAGATCGTGCTACCACATCCTGCAATTACCTATTCTATACAGTACATCTATGGCCAACTTAATGAGAACCTGTGAATATAGACATGTTGGAGCTAGAAATGTGCAGATGTCTATCTTCATCCAACAATGAACTCCCAGCCTGCTTGCTTTTTCCAAACCAATGATTCCCTAGATAGTGAGTCCTGGATCAGAATAAGAGTTCCACTCTGCCGTTCTGAAGGTGACTATGGCTGTGAGATGGTTATAACTTTATTAGACTGATGTAGACCAGATTTTATAATGACATAATATCTCTAGGCAACTTCAAATTGTCCCTGACAAATGGTTTTGGTGAAGAAAGTGATGGGAAGGTTACACCCCTGTGCAGATGTCTATCCTCATCCAACAATGAACTCCAAGCCTGCTTGCTTATTCAAAACCAAGGATTCACTAGATAGTGAGGCTTGGATCAGAATGCGAGTTTAATTTGAAACATGCAAATTGCTCTTGCAAATTTATAAAGACTTTCTGCCTTTTTTCACATAACAGTTTTTGCCACCTTTTTTGAATTTTGATCTTTTTCTCATAATCTTTCTTTGGCATTACAGTTTTTCATATCAAACCTAAAAAAAATGGAAAAAAGGCATTTATCTTTCTCCTGTATTTGAATAATAAGTTAACAGATGAAATCGTTCCTTCTTCTCTTTTGAGAGGTTTAACAACCAACCCAATTGTTACAAAAATTGAAAGCAACGTGTGGGTATGTAAAAGCACCATAGGGGACAAAACTTTTTTTTAGCTCTACAGGTTGGAGAGGAAGGATTAGGAGATTTTATTGCGCTCTATGTCACTGTTGAAGAAATTTCCCCTCACTTTCTGTATTAGTGACTTGTGCTACTAGGAAAGGTAACATGGCAGCATTTTCCCACTGGGGGTGGAAATAGTGATATCCAAAATAAAAACACGTTTTGACTGGAGTTCCACTTTGAGTTCTTTACATCAGTCCTTCAGAGCTTCACAGATGTCCACTCATTTTATACCTAAACTGGGCATACTGTCAATACTATGCATATAATCAATAAAGCACCTCTGATTGTTAAAAAAAAATTTTATACCTAAACATTGACTTTGTGTTATTGGGGAGATTACTTGGTCTGCATCCCACAATGCAAAGCCTGGTGTCTATTGAAAGGTCACTGGACATTAGCATGTGAGATGGAGGGAAAAAGATCCCCATGTTTAAATTTTCAAAGTTAATGTTTGTATACAGTGCCTTGAAAAAGTATTCATACCCTTTGAAATTTTCCAAATTTTGTCATGTTACAACCAAAAATGTAAATGTATTTTATTGGGATTTTTCGTAATAGACCACCACAAAGTGGCACATAATTGTGAAGTGGAAGGAAAATGATAAATGGTTTTCAAATTTTTTTACAATTAAATATGTGAAAAGTGTGGGGTGCATTTGTATTCAGCCCCCCTGAGTCAAAACTTTGTAAAACCTCCTTTTGCTGTAATTACAGCTGCAAGTCTTTTTGGGGAGGTCTCTACCATCTTTGCACATCTAGAAAGTGACATTTTTGCCCATTCTTCTTTGCAAAATAGCTCAAGCTCTGCCAGATTGGATGGAGAGCGTCTGTGAACAGCAATTTCCACGTCTTGCCACAGATTCTCAATTGGATTTAGGTCTGGACTTTGACTGGGCCATTCTAACACATGAATATGCTTTGATCTAAACCATTCCATAGTAGCTCTGGCTGTATGTTTAGGGTCGTTGTCCTGCTGGAAGGTGAACCTCCACCCCAGTCTCAAGTCTTTTGCAGACTCTAACAGGTTTTCCTCCAAAATTGCCCTGTATTTGGCCCCATCCATCTTCCCATCAACTCTGGCCAGCTTCCCTGTCTCTGCTGAAGAAAAGCATCCCCACAACACGATGCTGCCACCATCATGTTTCACAATGGTGATGTGCAGTATTAGTTTTTTTGCCACACATAGCGTTTTGATTTTAGACCAAAAAGTTCAATCTTGGTCTCTTCTGACCAGAGCATCTTCTTCCACACGTTTGCTGTGTCCCCCACGTCTTCTCGCAAACTGCAAACGTGACTTCTTATGGCTTTCTTTCAACAATGGCTTTCTTCTTGCCACTCCTCCATAAAGACCAGATTTGTGGAGAGCACGACTAATAGTTGTCATGTGGACAGATTCCCCCACCTGAGCTATGGATCTCTGCAGCTCCTCCACAGTCACCATGGGGCTTTTGGTTGCTTCTCTGATTAATGCTCTCCTTGCCCGGCCTGTCAGTTTAGGTGGATGGCCATGTCTTGGTACGTTGGCAGTTGTGCCATACTCTTTCCATTTTCTGATGATGGAGTGAACAGTGCTCCGTGAGATGTTCAAAGCTTGGGATATTTTTTTTATAACCTAACTCTGCTTTAAACTTCTCCACAACGTTATCCTTGACCTGTCTGGTGTGTTCCTTGACCTAAATGATGCTGTTTGTTCACTAAGGTTCTCTAACAAACCTCTGAGGGCTTCACAGAACAGCTGTATTTATACTGAGATTAAATTACACACAGATGGAATGTATTTACTAATCAGGTGACTTCTGAAGGCAATTGGTTCCACTAGATTTTAGTTAGGGGTATCAGAGTAAAGGAGGCTGAATACAAATGTATTTATTTGTAAAAGATTTTGAAAACCATTTATCATTTTCCTTCCACTTCACAATTATGTGCCACTTTGTGTTGGTCTATCACATAAAATACCAATAAAATACATTTACGTTTTTGGTTGTAACATGACAAAATATGGAAAATTTCAAGGGGTATGAATACTTTTTCAAGGCATTGCATACAGTAAAGTTTAGGGTCACTATGGAGTTATGATGAAGACCTTGAGGAATGTAGTAGCATCATATGACACCTGAATGTTTTTTAGGTATTAAACTGGTTGAAAACCTCACATGAAATATGAACAAAGCATATCCCAGTACAGTGTGTACTTGTCTCAATCCAGACAAAGTCAGACATACACAGATAGAAATTCGGCTGGTTCAGCAGGGACCAGCCGAGATTTGTTCCATCTTTGGGCAGGCTGATTGTACCCAAGTCGATCTACCAATCGACTTGGGTACAACCAGCCTGTCAGATTTTTTACATGAGACTACTGTGGTCGGCTATAGCGGCTGCATTAATCTTTGTGTTCTGTTGACCAGAAAGGAGGAACCCCACACCACCCCCCCCCGACCCCGGCAGAACACAATAGCGCTGCAGGAGGCATTCCCCCTATCAACAATGACTGTGTTGATGGGGGAATCAACCAACTTATTTGGCCTTCACCCGTGGTGGAAGAAAAGAAAATCAAATCATCTATGGGCTGCCGAAATGTCATTCTTGCCTGCTGTTTAATTCCTCTGCTATCTGTATGAGTCATTTCTGACAAGTTTTACTGACACCAAGAGATAAAAAGGTGACAGGGGAGGGAGCTCCAGCACACAGCCTGTGATTGACAGCATCAGCTTTGTTCCTGTGTGCTGTGTGAAGGGGAGAGGTGGTGTTCCTTCCCTTCAATCAGCTCTCAAAGCTCTTCTCACTGAGATCTGCGGAGTGTAACTTCAGCTCACTGCCCCCTGCTTTCTGTAAGCTCAGACAAGCTGTATACAATCTCTACTTTGAATGTCTGTTAGACTTGCAGAGGGCATATACAATGTATATAGGAGGATTTGTTTAATCTCTGTGCTGAGGCCAGTCACTTCACTGGATATATGTAAAGGTTTACAACCACTTTAAACGGTAGTAATTTTTTGTATGGTCCCCCAAGGGGTTTATGTTATAATGTGCTAGAATGCACCACATGTTAGTAAATTATAGCAGATTCATCCGCCAAAGAAGCCCTCCAGCACTGCACTACCACCACCCCAGCAGGTCCCCGGCACTTCAGTTATCACCCGGTCTTCTTTTCAGGTTTGTTCTCTCCATGCGCTTGAATTGTTGGGACACAATGATGTCACTCCCGGCAATGTGCACAGGAAAGACACCATGAAACAGAGTAAGTGCAGTAAGGCTGGGTTCACACATAATACCAATGCGGATCCCAGCAGGGGTCCGGTGCGTCCCTGTTCACTTATTCAGGTACGATTTCTGCCGGAATTTTGGGCTGAATTCGGACCTGAAATGGACCAAAAGACGCACAGGGCTCTTGTGCAAATTCACACGGGAGCCGCATCGGAGATATGTGAAACGACACCATAGAGAGCTGGTCAAAATCTCCTGCTATTGCAAATTGAATTTGCAATAGTGTGAACCTTAATGTGGTCTGAGCTGCACATATGTGATTCAGATTACATTACCACTGACACCCTGAACTCTGCACCCACCTGAACTCTGCATCCAGCACCTACCTGAACTCTGCACCCACCTGAACTCTGCACCCAGCACCCACCTAAACTCTGCACCTACCTGAACTCTGCACCCAGCACCCACCTGAACGCTGCACTTAGCACCCACCTGAACTCTGCACCCTCCTAAACCCTGCTCCCACTTGAACTCCTCACCCACCTGAACTCTGCACCTAGCACCCATCTGAACTCTGCACCCTGCACCCACCTGACTCTGCACCTAGCACCCACCTGAACTCTGCACCCACCTAAACCCTGCCCCCACCTGTACTCTGCACCCAACACCCACCTGAACTCTGCACCCACCTGAACTCTGCACCTACCTGAACTCTGCACCCACCTGAATGCTGCACCCCACACCCACCTGAATTCTGCACCCAGCACCTACCTGAACTCTGTACCCACCTGAACTCTGCACCCTGCACCCACCTGAACTCTACACCCAGCACCCACCTGAACTCTGCACCCACCTGAACTCTGCATCCAGTACCTACCTTAACTCTGCACCCACCTGAACTCTGCAACCAGCACCCACCTGAACTCTGCACTTAGCACCCACCTGAACTCTGCACCCACCTAAACCCTGCACCCACCTGAACTCTGCACCTAACACCCATCTGAACTCTGCACCCTGCACCCACCTGAACTCTGCACTTAGCACCCACCTGAACTCTGCACCCACCTAAACCCTGCATCCACCTGAACTCTGCACCCAGTACCCACCTGAACTCTGCACCCAGCACCCACCTGAACTTTGCACCTTGCACCCACCTAAACTCTGCATCCTGTACCCATCTGAACTCTGCACCTAGCACCCACCTGATCTCTGCACCCACCTAAACCCTGCCCCACCTGTACTCTGCACCCACCAGAATTCTGCACCCTGCACCCACCTGAACTTTGCACTTAGCACCCACTTGAACTCTGCACCCACCTGAACCCTGCACCCACCTGAACTCTGCACCCACTTGAAATCTGCACCGTGCACCCACCTGAACTCTGCACCCTGCACCCACCTGAACTCTGCACCCAGCACCCACCTGAACTCTGCATCCACCTGAACACTGCACCCAGCACCCACCTGAACTTTGCACCTTGCACCCACCTAAACTCTGCATCCTGTACCCACCTGAACTCTGCACCTAGCACCCACCTGATCTCTGCACCCACCTAAACCCTGCCCCACCTGTACTCTGCACCCACCAGAATTCTGCACCCTGCACCCACCTGAACTTTGCACTTAGCACCCACTTGAACTCTGCACCCACCTGAACCCTGCACCCACCTGAACTCTGCACCCACTTGAAATCTGCACCCTGCACCCACCTGAACTCTGCACCCTGCACCCACCTGAACTCTGCACCCAGCACCCACCTGAACTCTGCATCCACCTGAACACTGCACCCAGCACCAACCTGAATTCTGCACCCACCTGAACTCTGCACTCAGCACCAACCTGAACTCTGTACCCACCTGAACTCTGCACTTTGTATGTAGCACCCTCCTGGTATTTAAGCACTTCAGCCCCGGAAGGATTTACCCACTTCCTGACCAGGCCATTTTTTGCGTTACGGCATTGCGCCGCTTTAGCTGACAATTACGCGATTGTGTGACGTTGTACTCAAACAAAATTGATGTTCTTTTTTCCCACAAATAGAGCTTTCTTTTGGGAACACAGTTAACCCCTAGATCTCCCCCTGCAGGTTAACCCCTTCACTGCCAATGACATTTATACAGTAATCAGTGGATATTTAAATATCTGATTGCTGTATAAATGTCATTGGTCCCAAAAAAGTGTCAAAAATGTCCGACATGTCCTCCCCAATATAGCAGTCCTGATAAAAATCGCAGATCGCTGCCATTACTAGTAAAAAAAAATTGTAAAAACTCCAGAAATTAATTCTCATGGTTTGTAAACGCAGCAACTTTTGCACAAACCAATCAATAAACGCTGATTGCTATTTTTTTACCAAAAATATGAGGTAGAATATAAATCGGCCAAAACCGATGAATACATTTGTTTTTTTTTTATATATTTTTTTTTTTGGATTTGTATTTTAGCAAAAAGTAAGAAATATTGTTATTTTGCAAAATTGTCGCTCTTTTTTTTGTTTATAGCGGTGATCAGAAATAACGCAGAGGTGATCAAATACCACTAAAAGAAAGCTCTCTTTGTGGGAAAAAAAGGACGCAAATTTTGTTTGGGTACAATGTCGCACGACCGCGCAATTGTCAGTTAAAGCGATGCAGTGCCGAATCGCAAATCTTTCCAGGGCTGAAATGGTTAAGACTTGCTTTGTAATAAAGGAAGACTGGTGGCCTTGCATAGCAGTGAATGTTTTATTTCTTTTCACCCTTACATACACTGATTGTTATTGAGTGATCTAATAGTATGAAGAAAAGTATAATGCATATAATGAAGACTTGATTTTGACCATATCTCTCTTTGTATCTTCAGCTTGATGTCGGGGTTGGCCGCTCTTGATGCCAAAACGTCCAGCCGTCTGGGCATTATCACAATTGCCTACTACCTGTGGACCACCTTTGTGGCGGTGATCGTGGGGATAATCATGGTATCCATCATCCATCCAGGGGGTGCAGCGCAAAAGGAGAATACAGGACATAACGGGAAGCCGGTCATGAGCTCAGCGGACGCTCTGCTGGACCTGATCCGGTAACTGAGCAGCAAGTGGCTGAGTTATAATGTAACACTCAGCAGATTCCTCCAGGTTTGTCAGAGGTTGTGCAATGAGGAGTTTTTAGTGATGAGCAGTAGGAAATGAAAGAAAAACATTTTTGATTTTGCTTTCTGATAACTTATCATATTCTGCACATTTCTCTAACCTACAGTAGCTCACAAAAATGAGTACACCCCTCACATTTTTGTAAATATTTTATTATATCTTTTCATGAAGGGACGGGCTGCACCTAAATGGGGAAGGTGCAGACTGTCTGGGAATGAAGATGGCCGACAAGTTAGAGGGGCTTTTAAACTAGGCAACGGGGGGGGGGGGGGGGGGT
>BLSH010160854.1:330318-344591 GCA_018402905.1 Glandirana rugosa | reverse complement strand
CGGGGGGGGGGGGGACATGATCCCCTGGCGCACAGTAGCGTCGAGAAGTGGCCGACGTCATATGACGTCGGCCCCGATCGACGAGCGGTTCCTACCGACGTCATTTCACAATGACTCGGTAAGGAACAGGTTAATGAAACAAAACTGACTGAGGGAACAAACTGGTTCAAAGTATTTGAGATATTTGGCTGGTGTTGTAGTAATAAAGGACACTTAGAAACATCTTTGATAATCTTTGAAGGCATTTGATATATTTATGAAAGTTATTAAATCTGTCAAAATGAAACTTGATGGAGAGCAGTGTGTATGTGGGAAGAGACAAAAGACTTGTATGTTGCTAAGCAAGGAGGCATCTGTAAAGAGAGAAATGGGAGATGAAATGCCACATTGCTAATTTCAATACAATGAAAAAATTAAAGGATGCATTGGTTTAAAAAAATAATAAAAAACAGACTGATGATCAGATGCCTATATACAGTATCTCACAAAAGTGAGTACACCCTTCACATTTTTGTAAATATTTTATTAAATCTTATCATGTGACAACACTGAAGAAATGACACTTTGCTACAATGTAAAGTAGTGAGTGTACAGCTTGTATAACAGTGTAAGTTTGCTGTCCCCTCAAAATAACTCAACACACAGCAATTCATGTCTAAACCCCTGGCAACAAAAGTGAGAACACCCCTAAGTGAAAATGTCCAAATTGGGCCCAATTAGCAATTTTCCATCCCCAGTGTCATGTGATTCGTTAGTGTTACAAGGTCTCAGGTGTGAATGGGGAGCAGGTGTGTTAAATTTGGTGTTATCGCTCTCACTCTCCCATACTGATCACTGGAAGTTCAACATGGCACCTTATGGCAAAGAACTCTTTGGGGATCTAAGGCAGGGCAGGATAAGGCAGACAAAAAATATTGACACTTTGGATCCAATTTGGACATTCTCACTTAGGGGTGTTCTCACTTTTGTTGCCAGGGGTTTAGACATTAATGGCTGTGTGTTGAGTTATTTTGAGGGGACAGCAAACTTACACTGTTATACAAGCTGTACGCCCACTACTTTACATTGTAGCAAAGTGTCATTTCTTCAGTATTGTCACATGAAAAGATATAATAAAATAATTAGAAAAATGTGAGGGGTGTACTCACTTTTGTGAGAAACTGTATATATGAACTCTTGGCAGCAAGCAGTTAAAGTTAAAGTTAAATGTCCTAGGCAGCAAGCTATTATGCCAAAATCAAGGCTGCAGCTGAAAGCATTCGCCTTTCTATAAAATGATCACTTTTACAGTGCTACAAAGTAGCTGGTCAAACATGATCTGTGTTTAATCAGCTGCCTTGAAGGGCACCTTGATGTCTTTATAAAGATTAACTGTCACTGCCCAATGCCATCACTAGGGGGCTTGTTCACTCCTCTGTGATAGCAATAAAGTTAAATGAAAAAGTGAAAAAAAATGTAAATAAAATAAATACAAATAATATTAAGCGGAGTTCCACCCAGAATTTTTTTTACCTCATTCAAGTCCTTTGCCTATATAGATTTACCTTTTGAAGAAAAAAAAATGTATACTCGCTTGTTGCTAGGTGGTCTTTGTAATCTGCCCCTTTTAGGTCCTAGGCTCTTTTCCTCACTTCCTGCTTCGCTTGGCCTCCTGGGAGATGTGACTCATCGTTTCCCAGGAGTCAGTGGGCTTCCCTGTACTGTAAAATTGTGTTATTTCCAGACAGGAAATGACGCGATTTAAGGCGGACCGAGATCGAGGAGTGCATGATGGTTACCCACCATGCACTTCATTCAGGAAGAGATGCCAGGAGACTACAAATGGGCTGCAGATGCCCTCACCTAAAATGGAAAAGTCCAGCAGTGAGAGAAACGAAATTGTGAGTAAAAAATACATGTAATTACTAGGCAGTTTGAAAGTAAGGAAACAAAAGGTTACATCTATTTAGTATTAAAAGGGAGGATGCCAAAAAAAAAAAAAAATTCTGTCTGGAACTCCGCTTTAGTTCCCCTAAGTATGCAGATCAACCCTACTGGCTTCCGCCCACTAACTTCTAGTAATGATCCAAACTTCTAGAACCTGGGAGAAGCATCAGAGACTTGCTTGTACGAGTCATCCAGCCTCACCTGCAGTAAACCCTTGACCCAATTTAGACTCACAATTTGAATATGAGTCAGAACATAAATTTGCCTACACACTCAAATGGACAAAATAGAATGTTCATACCGCTCTCTTTAATTTATATAACATACTGGACAAGTGAAGTTTATTGTTTTGATCACTAATCAGACTCAACCAACATGATTTTAGTGCCCATTCACATAGGGGCGACTTGCAATCCGACTTGAGTTGCCTCAAGTCGCCCCAAGTCGCTTGACATCTGAAATCCCATTGAAATGAATGGGAGCCATCTTAATATACATGACTGAAGTCGCTCCGACTTCAAGGCGACTTCTGAAAAGGTTCCTGTACTACTTCTAGGCGACTTCTATCCGACTTGTGCCCATAGGATTCAATAGAAGTTGCCTCCAAGTCGGCTCCCCCATCTACATGGAAGCGACTTTACAGTTGAAAGAATAGAATTTATTTTTAGGCAGCCCCCTCCCTCCCTTCTCTAATTGGTCAAGGCAAAGTCGCCTGGCAAAAGTCGTGTTGTAAAGTCGCCTGAGGTCCTTGAAGTCGCGCTGGAAATCGCGCTGAAGTCGCCTAGCGAAGTCGCGCCGAAGTCGGGTCGCCCCTATGTGAATGCAGGCTTAAAGTGGCTCCAAAGCCAAACCAGAATTTGCAGCAACCCTGTCAATGCCATTTTTTTAATACATGGACTCCTCATTAACTGACATCATCCTGGAGCCCTTATTAGTCCAAAGATCTACAGCTTTCATGTTCTTCTGATCTAGATGAGCACAGGGCAATGTATATTAGTACTTTATTTACTGTTGTACTTAATGACATCTCCAGTCTGTACGTACATAACATGGGACACATGCATATTTGCTTCCGGACAGCAAAGAGTTTAATAACAGTACAACAGTATACAAAAGTCATTTATTAAATTGCCTTTTTTCCATTCTTTTTTATGTAGGAACATGTTTCCTGCAAACCTTGTGGAGGCAACTTTCAAGCAGGTCAGTGCAACTATTTATTTCTCATTACTCAGTATATTTTTGCTACAAACTATTAGTGATCGGTCAAAAGTGATCATTTCACATTTTGGATAGAATGAACGTTCCGTCCCGTCAGGTCTGTGTATGCCTTCTGCAGACCTGATAGGCTTAGTGCTGTCACCCTGAAATGGTGAAATTTCAGGATCTCCAGGGAGGAAATTTTGAAATCGATTCATAAAAATTGAAAACTATGTACAGTGAGAAAAGATGGCAGACAATGAAAAATACATTTGGGGTACTCATAAAACCAAAATGCTATTTATCTGGCTGTCATGCTGATCTAGTACAATCATTGTTTTGAATCAGCAGCCTGGGAACAAAATGCAGATCAGGAGTTTTGATTTCACTGGCCCAGCCACCCAAGAACTTCCCCCTGGCACCACGGCGCCACCATTGGCCACCGCTGCCCACCACTGCCCAGTGTCCACTGCTGTAAAAATGATTGGTTGCTTGGAACGCCTAGCATCCTAGCAACCAATCAAGTGCAAGCATAGGCCCCGGCAAAGGAGGAGGATGTAACTTCCTCAGCACCAGGCCCATGATGCTCTTAATCCAGCCCTGCTGATGGCAGCCCATTCTTGCATAACCAATGCTTGGAGTTTGCCAGAATTTGTGGGTTTTTTGTTCACCCGCCACTTGAGGATTGATCACAAGTTCTCAATGGGATTAAGGTCTGGGGAGTTTCCTGGCCATGGACCCAAGATTTTGATGTTTTGTTCCTCAAGCCACTTAGTTTATCATTTTTGTCTTATGGCAACGCTGAAAAAGGCATCGTTCCTCCCCAAACTGTTTTTTTGCAGCTGAATCAATTGTAGGAGGAGGTCCTGGCGCTTGGTGGACTTTCTTGGGCACCCTGAAGACTTCTTCACAAATGCAGTAGAAATGTTTTTTTTATGGAATTAAGTTCATTTTCATGGCAAAGAGGGACTTTGCAATTCATTGTAATGTATTCTATCCTCATAACATTCTGAAGTATATGCAAATTGCCATAATAAACACTAAAGCAGCAGACTTTGTGAAAATGAATATTTGTGTCAATCTCAAAATTTTTGGCCACGGCTGTACTGTATATCACAGCATATGTGTATATTATGCTCCAGTCTGCTGGTTGTAAGAGATAAATATGAAATTAAAGTATTTCATCTTTTCTTTACCAAAGTTTTTTTTTTTTAAAGCCTAGATGCCCAAACCAACTCATTAACTTTATGACTAATATGTTTGATATTGGCTCTGAGAACTAGGAACACACACAATTGCGCATTACTAGTTCTCTACTGCAAAGTCAATCAGCATTCTCACATCAAGGGGCATTTCACATTTGCACTTAAAGTGTTACTAAACCTACAACAGTAAATTCAGTCTGTATATGCAGTAATGCATGCTTGCTATACTCACTATAGAATCTAAGGGGTTAATCCTCTGAATTGTGTAAAAAGACTATTTGATCCTGTCTTCTCTGATCCTCCACTTCTTTTACTGTCCCCAATCCATCTGCTGATAGAACAGAGCCTAGGGGGAACGCTGAACATGCTCAGTTTGGTGTGTGTTGATAGAGAGGTTTTTTTTCTTTTTTTGGGCGGGTGCATGTGATCAGCACAGGGCCAATCAGCACTGTACAGACAGAAGGTCAGGGGTCATGCAGCCTCATAGGACAGTCAGAGGAAAATGAAAACGCCTCCTACAAGCTTTAACCAGACACAGATAGATGTCACAAGACTGCTATATACTGCTGATGAGAAAAGGTATTTAGCGGTTTATATTTACTAAACGAATTGCATTTCCATGTTCTGTGTACTGTGGGAGACCAGATATAGTGAATGCAGGGTCCTGGGTTTAGTAACACTTTAAAAAGTCATATTGTGGCCACAAAGGGGTTAATGTTTACCATTTGGAATTTTAAATACATAAAGAGAAATTATTACAACACACACTATGTTGTCATTATTCTTTTTTTTAGTACCGAACCAAGAATGTGCCTGTGGTAAAAAGTGGGAAGACAACTTCTTCGGATAGTATAACGCACAGGATCCTCATCTATGGAATCCAGGATGAGAATGGATCACATATACAGAACTTTGCTCTGGATATCACCCCCTCCCCTGATGTGGTCTACAAGTCAGAGCCGGGAACCAGCGAGGGAATGAATGTACTGGGCATTGTCATATTTTCAGCCACCATGGGTAGGACATATTCAAACATTTTCTGACAGGAGACATCAAACATAGCAATATGTATACATTATATACAGTATATATAATTATAGATTATTTGTAGATAAAATGACCAAGTTAAATCTGTATCTAAGTTTTATCAAACAACATAACCACCATGATATGGGCGGCACAGTGGTGTAGTGGTTAGCACTTTCGCCTGGAAGCAAAAGGGTCACTGGTTCACATCCCAACCAAGACACAAAACCGGAGTACCCAGGGGAAACCCATTCAGGCACAGGGAGAGCAGTTTCCTCCCACACTCCAAAGGCATGCTGGTAGGTAAATTAGATCTAGTATACGGTATGTATGAATGTGAGTTATGGACCTTAGATTGTAAGCTCCTTGAGGGCAAGGACTGATGTGAATGTACAATATATATGTAAAGCGCTGCATAAATTGACAGCACTATATAAGTACTTGAAATTAAAAAAATATATATTTAGAGTGTATCTAAACACAAAAATGCAAAATATCGAAGATGTGGCGGCAGCATTAGTTTTATTTTTTTTAGGATTTCCTTTTTTTTTTTTACCTTCCAGTAACCTATTTCCTCTCCTAGGTAGACAACACTTGCTTACTGTACTGTATCTATGAAGTAGAACTATCAGAATCCTAGACTCTTTGGGGGGGATTTACCAAATCTGGTACAGCTGTGCATAGTAGCCAATAAGCTTCTAACTAAGCTTTGGCAATAAAACCTGGAAGCTGATTGGTTTCTATGCAGAAATAAGCCTGATTTTGCACTCTCCAGCTTTAGTAAATAAACCCTAGTTTAGTTTTTGACTACTGAACACCTCTTCCTATCCTCATAACATGAGGGGGGGGGCGCATTCTGTAGTTCACAGAGGTGAACTAGTCAGGGCTAAACTGCTTAAAATTTCAATGCAAGCCCCGGCAGATTACACCGTAATTAAAACTTGCTGTATTTCTGGTAGGATTAAGGGGCCATACACACTATACAATTTCCTTTAGATTTTTTCCTTTGATCAGAGGTTCCCATTTCGTTCTGTAGACCACTTGCTGATTTTTTTGTTGCACATGAACGTAGCACACCACAAAGCAGATAGGTACTTACAATTTTATGAAATATAATTAATATATATAAGTAATTTCTATGTCTATTATAAGTATTATGTACACATAATTTGCGTTAGGTGTAATAAGACATTTACGGAACGCCTAAATGTTGATGATGACCTGCCTAAGTGGGGTCTGCTCACATGGACCCCCATTTACATCTCGTGCACTCCAAATTTTTTTTCTCGCTGACATGGACCCCCTGAAAGTTGAAATCAACCCCGGGGGTCCATATAGACCACTTTGGGAACCTATGCTTTAGATTTACCAAAACCATATAATATGAGATTAAACCTAAACACTTTCTATTTGTATGCAATCAGGCAGGCCCTTGCACTACAAAGTTTTTGTATCTAAAGAAAATCAAACAACAAAAGTTGGATAGTCATTCCCTATGCTTCCCAATAATAACCATTCATATATGCGCAACTTAAAGTTGCAGCAACTTCAAAGTAGCTCATGCACTACTTTGGTCCAAATTTCATGCAACTTGAGGGGCATAGACTTCAATATTAACCCTCAGAAGTTGCATGAAAGTCATACCTAAATGTTATACAATGCAACAGTTGTGCAACAGTTGTCCATTATCACTGGTCAAAGCCATATCCAAATTGCACCCATCTAACGATGTATCAAAATTGCACTCCAAAGTCTGCGCAACGTTGAAGTCGTACAAGTGTGAATGGAGCTAAAGGCCCCTTTCACACTTGTGCGACTTGTCCTGGGACTTGAGACTGCAAAGTCGCATGACAAGTCGTTCCCCATGCTTTCCAATGAGTACCATTCATATCCGTACAACTTCAAGTTACAGCGACTTCAAATTAGTTCCTGCACTACTTTGGTCTAACTTTCATGTAATTTGAAGTCCATAGACCTCAAGATTACACAGGCATTGGTTAAAGTCACATCAAAATCGTGGCAAAAATTGAGGCAAAAAAATCGCTGTATAATCGCGCGACTTTCAGGTCGCACAAGTATGAAAGGGGCCTTAATGGCTCGTACACATTATAAAAAGTGCAGGCGAATATTTTCGTTCAAAGAATTATCATACAATCTTTGTATACTGTGAACACAACTTTCGACAGCCGATTCCAACTTTTCGTAGGAAAATTCCTGAAGGGACAAACCCTATAACTTTTCACGTACGTGAACAGAACGAACAATGTTCGTTTAATGTGTACCGTTTACATACAAGAAGAATCAGAAAAGAAAGACTGCGTATGATCAAAGACAATAAATAACAAAAAAAGGCCTTTGTCGTATGAGAATTTTCATATGAATTTTCGTTCGGATTTGCTGTGAAATAACGAGGAAAATAGGATGATCGTTCGCTCGATTTTCTTATAGTGTGTACCCCACTTTACAGGTTTTGTTTTGTACTTATCCAATAGAGATAATAGAAAAGCTTCCAATGGTACATTTAACAGACCAAAAAGGAAGCAAATAAGTCCAGGCTGAGGTTGCCACTCTATTTACCTCCCTAAGATTTCCTGGATGTGCAACTTACAGGGGCTACCCCTTTCTTCTTTGTATGTTACTGACAGGATTACTAGGTGAAAATTAAGGAAAATATGCATAAAAAAAGAAAACAAATGCAGCCATCATATCTAAAGCTTGGCAATGTGCTAAATTTTGTTTTTGAATTTAATACTGATTCTGAGTTTCTAGTATAGAGTAGATCAGGCAGGCTAGAGAGGTTGGATAACTGAACTTGAAAATACCACTAGTCTATAAAAGGGAATTCCAGGCAAATAGCTAAATACACAATTTATCTGCCAAAGGATACTTAACTTGATTCACCCAATTTAGTGATTTAGATATACTGTAGGTGTCACACTGCACAGCAAAGAAGGTGACATATGTATTTCATGGTTCACCAATGTAGCTTCCAGCCACCTCATTGGACAATGGATCAACTTCCTCACCTGTGCCAACTGAACAGGTTGTTGAAAGTATTAAAGCTGACCCAGGAAATATTATAAAGATTGCCCTGGCTTTGCTGTATGGCAGTGATCTGTGTATTTTTTCTAAATAGAATTACAAATCCTTTGGCAGGTAAAATGGTAAATATATACAGGTGCAGCTCACCAAATTAGAATATCATCAAAAAGTTCATTTATTTCAGTAATTTAATTCAAAAAGTAAAACTCATATGTCTTATATAGATGCGTTACGCATAGGGTAATATTTCAAGCATTTCTTTCTTTTAAGTTTGATGATTATGGCTTACAGCTAGTGAAAACCCAAAATTCAGTATCTCAGGAAATTAGAATATTACACAAGGCCAAAAAAAAAAGACTTTTTAATGCAGAAATGTTGGCTTACTAAAAATTATGTCCATGTACAGCATAGTATGCACTCAATACTTGGTCGGGGCTCCTTTTGCATGAATTTCTGCATCAATGTGGCGTGGCATGAAGGCGATTGATCAGCCTGTGGCACTGCTGAGGTGTTATGGAAGCCCAGGTTGCTTTGATAGCGGCCTTCAGCTCATCTGCATTGTTGGGTCTGGTGTCTCTCATCTTCCCCTTGACAATATTCCACAGATTCTCTATGGGTTTAGGTCAGGCAAGTTTGCTGGCCATGTCATCTGCTGGTGTTGGCCCACTGTGTTTTATCAAGTCCAAACTCAGCGCAGCCCTCTACCAGGAAATTCTACAACACTCCATGTTTCCCTCTGCTGACCAGCTTTATGGAGATGCTGATTTTATTTACCAGCAGGACTTGGCAACTGCCCACACTGCCAAAAGTACCAATACCTGGTATAATGATCATTGTATTACTGTGCTTGATTGGCCAGCAAACTCGTCTGACCTAAACCCCATAGAGAATCCGTGTGGTGTTGTCAAGAAGAAGATGAGAGACACCAGACCCAATGCATATGAGCTGAAGGGCACTATCAAAGCAACCTGGGCTTCCATAACCCGTCAGCAGTGCCACAGGCTGATCGCATCCATGCCACATTGATGCACCAATTCATGCAAAAGGAGCCCCGAGCAAGTATTGAATGCATACTACACTGTACATGGGCATACCTTTCAGTAAGCCAACATTTCTGTATTAAAAATCCTTTTTTTATTGGTCTTATGCAATATTCTAATTTTCTGAGATACTGAATTTTGGGTTTTCACTCACTGTAAGCCAAAATCATCAAAATTAAAAGAAAGAAAAAGTATATCACTCTGTGTGTAACACATCTATATAAAATATAGGAGTTTCACTTTTTGAGTTGAATTATTGAAATAAATTACCTTTTTGATGATATTCTAATTTTATGAGATGCACCTGTATGTATTTTCATCCAGGTAAGTACCCTTTTCCCTGAGGTTTACTTTAATGTTGCTTTGGAAATAGGTAAATAATGAATTTCACAAAGAGTAGAATGACAATGCAGATTTTAAACAATACACAATTTCCACAATATGGTGTGCTTATATATCAACAACAGAAAAAGTTTGCATTATCAATTATAGGAAGAACAGAAGGTGTGTAGCCCCAAGCCCCATGTTAACTAAAGATTACTCCCTCTAGAGCGCTGTTCTTTGGCATGTCCGAGGCATATGAATTATTCTCGAATCTTATCGGTCCAACAATTATATCTTACCAAGAGACTACAAATACCCAGTGAACTCAATATGGCTTATCATTTGCAGAAGATCAATTTGGATTGATGGAGTTTGGGGATCTCCCTCCACATATGAAAGAGAAGGTTCCCTCCACCCGGGGGGGCGACATTCTATTTTCTGTTACCAGAACTGCATATGTACAATATTTCTAGCACAAATGAGAGAGGAGAGAAAAGAGAAAGAAAGAGAGGGGGGAAGGGGAAGACCCCCCGCGCTGGCACGTGTCACCCAAAGGCATACTAGTTGGGTATAGTCTGGGGATCATTAGTCAAGTATCTGATCCACGGACCCCAGACTTTTTCAAACACTTTCCGTTTATCATTTAGAATTGCCAAGAGCATTTATCACGAGCCAGGAAAGTTTGTGCTTAAGCTGGCCAAATGGAATGGCAGCCGACTTTCATTTTCTAGCTATGGTGATTTTAGCATACAAATATGAAAGTGAGGAGCCATCTCTGCTTTTTTGAGGCTTCATCCACCTTGCAAACCAACAGGACATGTTTAGGATATTTGAGTGAGGGTAGTAAATAATGATTTCGTATTTGAAAGTCACATGATCATTATAAGAAAGATTACAGAATGTAAAACTGAATATACATAATGCTGCACATGCATATGCCTTACTCCTCTGCCAGAGTCAGAACCTTAAATATAAACGGTTTTATGACTTTAACATTGCAGTGTATTCATTGTATTAAAATTACATTAGATATAACCTTTTGTTGTTGATTTCACAATGATCACATTCTGTGACACGTATGACAGATGTGACAGATATAACATTATGTAAAGTAGAAAATTTTGAAAAAATAATAAATACTAAATTATAAGTCCCATGTGTTCCAAACTTTCCAACATAGTCTTCTGCTTAGAATCTGTAATTGAGGAAAATTACTTTTGGAATAGAGATTCCAGGTGCGTCTGGATTAACATAATTACTGGGAACAGGCTGGAATGTTTAGTATATTTACAGTGGTGGAACCACAGCAGCCATAATAGTCTGTTGTAGAGCATAGGGCCCTATACAGGTTCCCCATCTGTCTTATAGTCACAATGCTCTTGTGCTATGGAGCTTCTTGATCCCAAACAGCAGTTTTTACTAAAATATAACAGAAAAATGAGGATACCTTCAATAAAAACATTTAATCAGCAGAGAGATACAGTATTTCACAAAAGTGAGTACATCCCTTACATTTTTGTAAATATTTTATTATATCTTCTCATGTGACAACACTGACGAAATGACACTTTGCTACAATGTAAAGTAGTGAGTGTATAGCTTGTATAACAGTGTAAATTTGCTGTCCTCTCAAAAAAACTCAACACACAGCCATTCATGCCTAAACCGCTGGCAACAAAAGTGAGTACACCCCGAAGTGAAAATGTCCAAATTGGGCCCAAAGTGTCAATATTTTGTGGGGCCACCATTATTTTCCAGCACTGTCTTAACCCTCTTGGGCATGGAGTTCACCAGAGCTTCACAGGTTGCCACTGGAGTCCTCTTCCACTCCTCCATAACAACATCACGGAGCTGGTGGATGTTAGAGACCTTGCACTCCTCCACCTTCAGTTTGAGGATGCCCAATAGGGTTTAGGTCTGGAGATATGCTTGGTCAGTCTATCACCTTTACCCTCAAACAGTGGTCGTCTTGGAGGTGTGTTTGGGGTTGTTATCATGCTGTCCCCCCTGACCAATAAGAGAATTTTAGTGGCCATTGAAGCACTATTTTTGGAAAGGGAAGAGGTTAGCATAGCCTAGCTCTCAAGTCAGAGAAGCCAACTCCCTAGTAGCAAACTAAAACTCAATCCTAAAGGCACAGAGGTGAGATTTCTAATTAATGAAGATAAAAGCAGACAACCTATGATACTAGCTGTATAAAGGATTTTTTACTTTTAAATGTGAAGTTCCCTTTATCTGATATATATGATATGCTGTCTATATTCGCCAGAAGCATTTGTGAACCTGTGCTTAGAATGGGTTAGGACAGGGGTAGGGAACCTGCGGCTCTCCAGCTGTTGTAGAACTAAATTTCCCATGAGGCATTGCAAGGCTGATGGATACAATTACTCCCAGGAGCATGATGGGAAATGTAGTTCTACAACAGCTGGAGAGCCGCAGGTTCCCTACCCCTGGGTTAGGACAATCTATTTTAAAAAAATTCCCCCTTCAATCGTGCATTTTCTGCAAATCTCTGGGAAATATGTGGCTAAATCCAGCATAAGAACTGAAAACAGAAAGGGTGCAAGGACTGCTGATAGGAGTCACAAAGCATACAGGTCAGAATCGGCTCAGTTTGAACCTTTGAGACTAGGTTTTTTTTTTTCTGCAAACCCACACAGCACCCTGTGAGCTCCTCATAGTCTATTCAAATGCTGAGTAGGCACTCCTTTCATATTCTGCATGCCAATTTTTAGGCTTCTCAATGGCTTGCTGCGGAAATCAGTATTCGCTCCAGATGGGGATCCGAGTGAGCTCCCAAGGAGAAAAAGACTGACACTTTACTGGTGGCTGCACTTGTATATTCTATTCCCCTATTTTGATTTAAAAAAATGCACCTTTTGGTTTTAGGGAACAATAGGAAATGTGGGCAACCAAGAGAGGAAGCATAGAGGTGGAATTATGGGAGCATGATGGTTTACATTCATTAATGTATAGGAATAGGTAGGCATATTATGGTTACCATGAGAAACAAGTCCACTCTCTCTTTTTTACAAATAAATAAATCAACTACAGCTATCTGGTGAAATTATCAAGAGAACAGCTTGTCAACTTATCTTTGTCCTTTAGGTATAATGCTGGGCCGCATGGGCACAAGCGGAGTTCCTGTTGTCAGCTTCTGTCAGTGCTTAAATGAGTCTGTTATGAAGATTGTAGCTGTTTCTGTTTGGTGAGTCTGATGGTCTTTTTATCTGTATGAGGATGGGTACATAATAAAATGGGTCTGGGTTTAATTCCCACATAGGATACTGTCTGCACAAATCATCTCCCTGTGTGTGTTTCTTTTTCCCATAATCAAAACATGTTTCTTGGGTCGAATAGCATTCTTTTAAATTGTCTATAGTGTATCAGGCTCATTCAGTTGTGAGGTCCTTGGAGGTAGAGACACTTTTCCAAACAGGACATCATTTGGTCTGATGTGATCATGCTGTAGATCAGGGGCTCTCAACTCCTGTCCTCAGGACCCACTAACAGGCCAGGTTTGCAAGATGACTAAAATACATCACAGGTGATATCATTTACTGCTCAGTGATTGCAGTATTCTAGTCTGCATCTCCCCAAGGTAATACTTCATTTCTGGCCTGTTGGTGGGTTCTGAGGACCGGAGTTGAGAACCACTGCTGTAGATGGTGGGTGACTGTGTACCATATAGTATGTATGGATCCAGTGATCAAAAGGGAAAGGGATAAAGGGAATCAATGGGACACCAATCATTGTAGCAATTTAACATATTTACTGAAGTTTCAAGGAGGAGGCCAACTTATTTTGGGAATCTGCCTCCTTTTATTTCATGGCTGAAAGGTGACTTCAATGTGAGAACACATACATAGTGAAGCTAGAAAATAGCATAGAAGATAGAAGATGATTAGTGTTGTAGGCTAGAAGGCACATGCATCTAGAGTAGGGGTATTGAATTAAAATTCATGGGGTTCCAGTCAGTAAAATTTTCATCCAGAAGAGGTCCGAAACGCATTTTCGTGCGATCACTTCACAGCCCTCTCCTTCTATATCACAAGCCTGATCTTACATCCATCCACAGTTCCCCGCATATCACAGTTTCCCCTTCACATTAGCGCCGGTTCACATGTATGCGGCTCTGCGTGGCGATGGTGGCATTTGAATGGGCTGCTGTGGCTGCGTTTTCTGCTGGGTAAAGGTCCTGGCACCTCTTTTAAAACTGCATAGTGATTTTGCAGGAAACCGTAGTATGTATTTCAGTGCGTTTAAGAGTTAATGGTACCCCCACACATTTTCTGTTCAGCACTGTGCATGCGATTTACACACGCTCCTGCACCCGCATATAGCGCCCTCTGTTCCCTTCACATGCCCCCCACAGCACTGCCCCTCTTTACATATCCCCCTACACACAGCACTGCCCCCATTCACATCCCCCCCCCATCCCCCTATACATTTCTCCCCGTCACGACACCCCCCGTACACTTCCCTTGTCTCCCGCGATATACGCCCACGTCCT
>BLSH010160854.1:298025-329539 GCA_018402905.1 Glandirana rugosa | reverse complement strand
CACACACACAGCACTGGCCCCTTTACATCACCAACCCCACGGCACTGCCCCCCTTCACAGCCATGTCCTCTGTCCCTCTTCACTCTCCTACCACAGAGCAAGAGGCAGGACTATTCTAGACTGAGGGCGGGAGGCACAGCAGCACTGGATGGAGGGCGGGAGCTGGCATAGTTACCGTTGCATATTAACAAGCTGGTGATTGGTTGCTAGGACCATCCCCTGCATCCTAGCAATTAATCACCTGCTGGTTAACTTGAAAAGTTAACTCAGGCAGCTCCTAAACCTGGCCTCCATCCAGTGCCGCACTGCTGCTCCCACCTCCTGCTCTCCACTCTGCTAATGACAGCGGCGAAGGCTTAGGGAAAAAAAGCGACTCCTAAATGGCCCAATCGTGACGGTCCGGACAAGACAGTGGCTCGATCTGGACTGCGGTCCGTCATTTAGTGATGTCTGATCTAGAGTGAACAGGGGTATGGAAGAGGTAGCACTTTTGGGACAAAGTAGTTTCCTCTTTCTTGTAGCAACTGTTTAGTTGCCTTGCTGAAATAGAATCTGTATCCTAGTGGGTTACAATTTATGAACTTAGAGACTTTCAAAAGTCTTATATGTAAGGTATATCTTAAGTCAAGCAAGTTAAGAAAAGCTGTGCAACAAAACCAGATTTTTGCATCAATCTTCGCTGGCAAGCCTGTTCACAGGTCACTGTACGCACCAATAACTGTGTGCTAGTTGTAAAGTACTATACCTGTCATGTAGTACACTACATGACTGAAAGTTTATAGACAGCTGATCATCACACCTATATAAGTCTGTTGGACATCTGATTCCAAAACCATGGGCATTATTATGATGTTTCTCACCTTTGTGTCTGTATCAGCCTTTTCTAGGAAGGCTTTCCACAAGATTTTGGAGTCTGCCTGGGGGAATAATTGCCCATTCAACCAAGAGCATTTGTGAGGTGGATTACTGATGTTGGATTAGAAGACATGTATCAGAATGGGAGTTCCAATTAATTGCCCAAGGTGTTCAACAGGGTTGAGGTCTGGGCTCTGTGCAGGCCACTCGAGTTCCATCACACCAAACTCATGCAACCATATCTTTATGGAGCTGGCTTTGTCCACAGGGGAACAGTCATGCTGTAATGGAAATGGGCTTTCCCAAACTATTGCCATAAATTTTGAATTGCACAAATGTCTACAATGTCTTTGTATTCTGTAGCATTAGCTGTGCCCTTCACTGGAAACACCTTAATGCACTTATTTGAAAAGGTTTCCACATATGTTTGGCCATGAAGTGTATATCAAAGAATGAAGCAGTAGTGTAGGTGCTAAAAACTGGGGGTCAACTAACACAGTGAGTCCTTTATATCCTGCAGGTACTTTCCATTTGGGATTGTCTTCCTTATTGCAGGCAAGATCCTGGAGATGGATGACCCTACAGCTATTGGAAAGAAGCTTGGATTTTATGCCATCACTGTGGTGTGTGGCCTTGTGGTACATGGTCTCTTCATCCTCCCTCTTATGTACTTGTTAATCACCAAGAAGAACCCAATTGTCTTTATTCGAGGGGTGCTGCAGGCTCTTCTTATTGCATTAGCCACATCCTCCAGGTAATTCTTGCTGGGATTATTATTGATTCAAATTCATAAGTTACATGTGAATTTTTTTATACTGGTAAAAAATTGAGTTGCACTGATTCAGTGTACTTGGTGACAATGCCCCTGGTAGACCAATAATCCTTGATTTATGTCTTTCTCTTTTCATTTCCACTGTGGGAAGCATACATAGCAGATAAGACTTTGCCCTTATTTTTAGGTCAACCTCAAAAAATGAAAAACCACCTGCAGGTGCTCCATCGAAAACTGTTATATTACTGTACTGACCATTGAGATACTTGTTACTTTGAAAAGGATGTATAAAAATGTCAATGTCAACTAGGTCTATATGATTTAATGTATAAAGTAAAATCTGGAAACACTTTTTGACATTGTGCATTGTTGTGCCTTTTCAGTTCTGCCACTCTGCCAATCACATTCAAGTGTCTGCTAGAGAACAATCACATAGACAGACGGATTGCCAGATTTGTGCTGCCTGTAGGTGCCACCATCAATATGGATGGGACAGCTCTATATGAAGCAGTGGCAGCTATCTTTATAGCACAAGTCAACAATTATGAGCTGGATTTTGGTCAGATCATTACCATCAGGTGAGTTAGAATCACTTACTGTGGAATCACCAATACCAATGTGGATAACGTAGCAACCCTGGTGCATTTTTTACTCCCATTGATCTCCTACCCTAAGGTATTGCATACTGCCACAGACACTGGGGCATTTTCTACACCCACTGATTGCAGTCTGCCCCCTAAAGTCTGAAGGACAGTGAACTGACCCTTTGTTTGAAAAGTTTGCGGACCCCTCAAAATCTGGTGGTAATTTATCTTTACAGATCCACCACAATATTCAGACTCTGTGCCACCTAAATTGTTAACACAAAGGAAGCCTGTCATAAGAAAAACATAGAGGAATAACTAACATTTATAGATTACAGGCTTTTGCTCAGGCAATGTAACCCTTGCTTGTTCTCTGTTCCAATATTTTGATTTATTGTAACATCAGAATTCAGTGTGACTTCTAAACATTCAACATGGATAACCATTTCAGTTCATCCCCTCTGCAGTTGAGGATGAAAATAGTTGTGCAGCCCAAACTGCCTGTGTAAAAGCAGCTATACCATTTTATAATTAGATTGCTATAGTGCTGTATTGTTCTTATGGTCTAAAAAAAGATGTACATCATAATTTACATTACACATTTGTTCTCTGCCTCCCAGTATCACAGCTACAGCAGCCAGTATAGGGGCAGCAGGGATACCCCAAGCTGGTCTGGTGACCATGGTCATTGTGCTCACCTCTGTTGGCCTACCCACCGATGACATCACTCTAATCATTGCGGTTGACTGGGCACTGTGAGTATAATGTGTTTAAATGCACTATTCATGTTCCCTAGTAAAATCGTCTTTACCCAGAGTATGCCTTGTTTTCACAGCTGAGACTATTCCACTGTTCTGCAGCTAATTAGAAGTATTCACTTTCCATTTTACATGTTGTTTCTTTTTTTATAAGTTATAAAATGTATAAATATACTAAGTCATAAAAACTCAATCTTTACTAAAAATGTTATGGATTAGGCTAGGTCAGTTTAGAAAAATATATATAATTTTTATTGATTAAACCCAAGTCAGGGATCAGTGCTTCTGGCCAGTCATGTGAAGTGATGGGTTCTCTTCAGTTCTCTCCTCCTCCTCCTCTTCTCCTGGATGTGCTGACTCTATCCCGCTGACCTCTACCTGCTCCCGTGCCTGCAAGAAGTATTTCCTCTGTGTGTTGCAGAAGGTCCCTCCAGCACCCGAGCCCCAGGCCCGAGGTCACCCCCCTAGACTAGGGGGCGCCCTCAAGAGCCAGCGACAGCCTCCTTAGCACTCCATCTCCATCTTCCACCCGACTGCCCCTTGCTGGCATGACTCTTGAGCATTTAGGTTGTGAACCCCTGCTAGGGCTTGGCCAGGGTCCTCATGAATACTCCAAGCAGCTCCTCCTAGACTCCATCCTCTACTTCTGGAAGCTTCTCCTAGGTTCCAGAAGGGGTTACTAGAGGTGCTGTTTGCTCCAGCCTCCCTGAGTCATTCAGCCCTAACCCAGATTCAACCCAGGTCTGGCTCTCAACCAAGCCAAATTTTCCTGCACTAACAACTATGTACACTAGCACCTAGCTAGAGGGTGCTTACACATGTAATATAAATCAAGCATATCAATCTCAAACAATACTGAATACCAAGTATGAAAAGGATAACCCAATAAGGGGCCACATTCATTAAACTGGGGAATAAGAATTAAAACACTGTTGCAGCTATTCTGTGCTCTAACAGAACAGTTTTAATTTTTTTTTTGTTAAATATAGTTTGAAAGCTTCAAAAAT
This sequence comes from Glandirana rugosa, assembly GCA_018402905.1. NCBI lineage: Eukaryota > Metazoa > Chordata > Amphibia > Anura > Ranidae > Glandirana > Glandirana rugosa. The sequence goes on along the minus strand of BLSH010160854.1, from coordinate 325,563 downwards.
GTATTTTGTCTTACATCTTAGCAACTTGTAAAAATGTAGGTTACCAAACTGTAAAACGATAATTGGAAGCATCAGCTTAATGAACTATGGACTTAGACCTCATACAGTATATTTCCTTAGATTGTTTGGGGCCATGGGGGAGGACTAAATGGGTTGCAAGCAACCCCTTAAAAACATCTAATAGGATACATGGAGGCAAAATAGACAATCCAACCCAAAAAATCTTAAAAAAATGTAAAAAATCAGGCAGCCTGCTACACATTAATCAGACCCATTAGACAAATTAATTTCAACACAAATCTCCCCATAAGATTATATGTGCTTTAACACATTTTAGTTATGCTACTTATCTATAAAGGCCTTCCTTATGTAGACATCCAAAAGCCCAAAGGCTCCTGCTGGGCACCGCCATATTGAATGTGATGTCAGCAGCCCCAGCAGACTCAGAGCTGTCACTACAGTGACGCTCTATAACTGTGATGGCGGACCTTGGCACCCCAGATGTTTTGGAACTACATTTCCCATGATGCTCAACTATACTACAGAGTGCATGAGCATCATGGGAAATTTAGTTCCAAAACATCTGGGGTGCCGGGGTTGGCCATCACTGCTCTATAACACAGAGGGAGGTGGGGGAAGGGAAAGGGAGATGGACAGACAGACAGTATTAGACACTCCCAGAAGAGAAAAGGACTATGACATGCAAGGAAATAGTTAGATCCACTGTCAGATTTTTACTGGTATGTGCATCCCTACTTGGAAGATTCATCCCACTATTGGTCCTGGTGACCATTGTCTCTGGCACAGAAAGTGATAGGAAATTCAAAATGTCACGGGAAGAGAAGGTGAGGATAATTATTCCTGTGGGAATATCTGTTCAGATGACAGCTGTCTAAGAGAGGATACCCCCCACTTTGGAAAGGTATCTTCTTAGTTCCCCTTGTGTCTCTGGGACAGGAAGTGAAAGCAAATCTTTTTGACAGGACATAGAAAAAAAAACTTCACAAGGGTCTTAACTATTCTCTACTCTATGCATAACTGAAATATCCAAGTTTTCACTTACTTAAGCTTTAAAGATTTTAAGACTCCAAGCACACTGGGCTGATAAAATGCCAGTTCCCTTGGCAGTAAAAAACATTCATATAGAGCGATTTTGGAAAGGAGTTTAGGAGAGCTTAGAGGTGTTTAGTGTTTTTCCAGAAAGCTCCAATCAAAAACGCAAACCAGAAGGACTTGTTTTCCAGCTTCTAAACTCTGAGCTTAACCACTTGCCGACCGTTTCATGTAGAAACACGGCCGCAAGGTGGATCAATTTTCTGGGAGGGCGTACTATAACGTCCTCCCAGAATTGCGCTCTTGTGCGCCCCCGGGGGCACAACCCCGGGAGCATCCGTAACCGCCGGGTCCATGAGACCCAGTACATCACGGATCGCGGTAAATGGGCACTCGCAGCAGCCGTTTACCACATGATTGCTCCGTCAAGTTACGGAGTGATCAGATGTAAACAAGCTGGCGAATATCCGGCTTGTCTCTCTCCTCTCTGCACCGATCGGTGCAGTGTCAGAGGAGAGGGGGAGAGATCAGAAGCAGCGGTGCTGTGGGCAGGATCTGTAGTGCCCACAGCACTGCTATGTGCCCATTCTGTGACACCCCATCCATCCATTCAGCCTCACCCATCCAGCCTCATCCGTGCTCACCCATGCATCCGTGCTCACCCATCCAGCCATGCTCACCCATCCCGCCTCATCCGTGCTCACCTATGCATCCATGCTCCCCCAGCATCCGTGTTCATCCATCCAGCCATGCTCCCCCATGCATCCGTGCTCACCCATGCATTCATGCTCACCCATGCATCCGTGCTCACTTATCCATGCATGCTCACCCATCCATCCGTGCTCACCCATGCATCTGCGCTCGTCCATGCATTGCTTAGCCATGCATTCGTGCTCAACCATGCATCCATGCTCAGCCATAAATCCGTGTTCAGCCATGCATCCATGCTCCACCATCCATCTGTGCTCACCCATGCATGCATGATCACCCATTCATCCATGCTCACCCATGCATCCGTGCTCAGCCATGCATCCATGCTCCGCCATCCACCTGTGCTCACCCATGCATCTGTGCTCACACATCCATGCATGGCCAGGCTGTAAAAATGTCCCACACATGTGGTATTGCCATACTCAGGAGGAGTAGTAGAATGTGTTTTGGGGTGTAATTTGTGGTATGCAAATGCTGGGTGTGAGAAATAACCTGTTAATATGAAAATTTTGTGAAAAAAAAAAAAGTAAAAAAATCTTCATTTTGCAAAGAATTGTGGGAAAATTACAACTTCAAAAAACTTGCCATGCCTCTTACTAAATACTCTGGACTGTCTACTTTCTAAAAAGGGGTCATATGGGGGGTATTTGTACTTTCCAGGCTTGTTAGGGTCTCAAGAAATGAGATAGGCCTTCAGTACATCAGGTATAATCAATTTTCAGTGGTTGGCACCATAGCTTGTAGACTCTATAACCTTCACAAATAATATACACTAATTTGGGATATTTTTACCAAAGATATGTATCAGTATAAATTGTGGCCAAAATTTATGAAGAAAAATTACTAATTTGCAAAATCCTATAACAGAAACATAGAAAAATGCATTTTTTTTACAAAATGTTGTCTTTTCCCATTTATAGCGCAAAAATAAAAACCCCAATGGTGATTAAATACCACCAAAAGAAAGCTCTATTTGTGTGAAAAAAGGGCAAACATTTCATATGGGTACAGTGTAGTATGACTGAGTAATTGTCATTCAAAATGTGAGAGCACTGAAAGCTGAACATTGGTCTGGTTAGGAAGGGGTTTAAGCGCCCAGTGGTCAAGTGGTTAAACTATGCCTCTAATTATCCTAATGTGCATGGACCAATAGGATAACATTGAGCTGCTTCTACAGTCAAAACACAAAACTCCTGTAGAAGCAACAATTTTTTTAAGTCAGTGTGCATGGAGCCTTACCGTTGCAATAATGGTATTGTTAGTTTAGGATCTGACAGGTTAACTTTAGGAAGTAAAAAAACTTCTGCAGTGTGTCAGTGTGCATGGCAACAGTATTTTTACAAGTATTTCTATAGCGCGGACAATTACATATTGTGTATTCACATCAGTCTCTGACCTCAAGTAGCTTACAATCTAAGATCCCAATCTCACATGCATACATTCACATACTAAGGCCAGTTACATAAGAATTAATTATCCTACCAGTATGTCTACTTGGATATAACCTACACAAGCACGGGGAGACCACTATGACCTGGTCTATCTCAGTGGTGGCCCATCCATAAGGGGCGCAGGAGCGCCACCCCCCCAACCCATGCGCCTGGCCCCTAATATACATGCAGGGCACGGACGCATGGATTTCAATTAGTTTTTTTTTTTTTTAGAAGCACATGAATAGATAGAGCCGGAGGCTCTAATTGGCTTCAAAAAAGGTTGGGCTTGAGGTGCAGAGCACTGCGCCCTGAGCTCACCAGTTGTGTGACATTAGCAAATGAATATTCGCTATTGTCTTCCTGATTCTCCTCCCGGCCAATCAGGAAGCGGGTCCTGAGACCCAATTGGCCAGGGAGTCTTAGGACTCCTGGCCAATTGGGTCTCAGGACCCACTTACTGTTCAGGTGGAAAGAGAAGCAGCGGCCCCGGCTTTTCTCAAGCTTCACAAGCTGGAGCGAAGAGCAGCAGCCCTACCCCGGATCCTCGTCATCTGCCTCCTAAGGTAAGGAGGCCTTTCTGATCGCCGCCTTCCCATCTGTCTGCCGTAGGGGGTTAGTTTGATCGCCGCCTTCCCGTCTGTCTCCTAAGGGGGGGATGGAATCGCCGCCTTCCTATCTGTGTCCCGTAGGGCGGGTGATGTTAGTTTGCTGCCCCCCAAAATATTGAGCACCAGCCACCACTGGTCTATCTAGAAACAGAGATTTGCTTGAAGAAGCATCCTCCAAGCTGCATTCAAGAGCAGACATCTCTTTTTAATGCAGCTGTTGTCCAGTTAAAAATGGGTGAAGAGGTCTTTATTTAATACAAGTCTATGCAAAAGTCATGTGCTTTTTCGTGCATAGTTCCATATGTTCTTGTGTAAACAGAAAAATGCAGCATGCATTTAGCTTGCATTTGAGATCAGTTTGAGATGCTTATTAGTTCCTTTACAGGAGATGCATTTGAGTTGCAGCTGACCTCCTCCTCCTAAGCTGCGTCATGCTTTGGCATTCACATGACTTGAATAAAAATAAAAGCAGTTCTGAAATGAACAAAAGCCTACAGCAATTGGCTATAGCTATGGTTATTGGGCTACAGTTAATCTTGGTAAAGTAATCACCTGTGTTAAAAGGAGATAGCTGGGGTCTATTGGTTGCATTACATTTCATTATTTAAATTAAAGAATTCTCTATGTTACTTTGCACAATTCTTTCCCTTATTTCTACCAAACCAGGACGCATGTCTTTTTCAGGCTTTGGCTTTCATCTATAAATTCTTGGCAATTTAAAAGAATAGTTTTAAACAAGAGACTGATCTTAGAAATTAAGTGAGGGAGACTGAACACTGCCAAAAGATCAGACTAGTGATAAATGTGGGAGAACAGGATTTGGAGAATAACCACCAGTATTGTATTTTTATCCATCTAGAGACAGATTCCGGACCATGATTAATGTACTTGGAGATGCATTAGCAGCTGGGATCATGGCGCATATCTGCAGGAAAGATTTTGCAAAGCAGAGTGATGAGGTAAAGGTAAACATTGTACCAATTTCTCTACGGTAAGGTATAGCTAGATGTTGTGTAACAATTTAAAGAGACCCTGTCATTGGGAGAAAGATGGCAGACAGTTGCAGATATGGAGCTCAGGGGACCTAGGAAGCGTTTGTAGGCTGGTACAAGTTCCCCTGTGACAATGTCTCTTTACGTTTTAATACCAACTAAAATGTAGCTTTGTCTTATGTACAGTATAAAGAACTATGTTACCTCTATACCTTAAGATAAACTCCAGGCTAATATGATAAAAACACCATTGAATTCAGTTATTTACTGGAAAATCGTGAAATTTTTATTTACAGAGAAATAGCATAAGTTTCCTAATCTTTGTTGATATTAGCCTTTTAGAATACCCCGCACACCTGCAATCAGGCTGGAAGGAAGGGTCAGCATTCAGGCTCTATTGCTTTGTCTGTGAATGTACTAATAGGAAAGAATTAAAATGACATCTGCATTTGCTGCTGTACTGCTGTATACCTTTATTGACCAATCACAGGTGGAAGGGGGGGGGGGCTCTTTGACCAGACTGTATTGTCCAGAAGCAGTGTGGTCTGCAGAAAGGTCTAGTACCTGGCTGCAGTGTCTTGCATTGGTGTCTAAACTGCAGTACTGGCTTAACATAATTCCAAATCCTGTGGCAGGTAAAACTGCTCACATATATGCAGTTCAGTGGTATATTTAGCTATTTGCCTGGAGTTCAGCTTTAATTATCGTCACATTCCCCTGTCAGTGATCCTTTGGCTTGGATCCTACCTCACTCCATGGAAACTATCTTGGATGTGTCTTAATTTTATTCTATGTTTTCTTTTTACTATGTATTTAAATATTTCATACAATGAACACCCTTGGAACTGGTGGCATGAAGCATTGTGAATTTTGTACAGAGAGAGCAGAGGTTTTCTTCCAGCCTATCTCTCTGATGGAAATTCTAAAAGGCCCAATCTGAACAGTAAAGAAAGCAGATGGAGGGACATGAGTCACTCTTCTGACTTAGTCCCCTTATACATAGGACGAGCTCCGTTGAAGTCTGCCTGCTCACCCAGGAATCTGTCTATTGTTCCCTGCCAAGCTTATGGTGAGCAGACACAGACACAGCCCACTCTCCTCTATGGGCAGTTGGATGCAAACAGAACACATGTCCGTTTACACCCAACTACCTTTTGATTCACCAGAAGGATGGGGAACGGATCCCCATCCATCTGTTTTTAGCGAATCGGGGGCCGGTGGGTGTCAAGGGACACATGTCCCTTGACATCCTCTGCTCCGTAGAGGAGACTGGAGGGTCCGATGGGTCCGCCTGAAAAACTGACAGGCGGACCCAATCGGTCTGCCTGTGTAAAAGGGCCCTTATTCAGTTGTATGTGTAGTTGCTCAAGGTCTACAAACAATGGACATTTTTTGAACAGAGCAGCTAAGAAAAAACAGATAAACTTGTGATAAAGAAATGGAGTTGAGCTTACAATCTGTACACAGTCATAAAGAGACACTCACACACACTTGGACTGGTTTAGCTGAAAGAAAATGAACCATTATTATTTTTTAATTTGTCGAAGGAAACTAGAACAGCCAGGGGAAACCCAACAGACACAGGAAAAACTCATATACTACATGCAGATAGTGTATCTGAACCCAAGATCCTGGTGCTTCCTTATGTTTTTAGGCATACACCATACTTCACAATAAATGCTTCCGTCTAAATGTTGTCACCTTGTGCTTTTGCATAAATAACACGTGTTTTACTGGCACACTCACTAGCCTAAATTCACAAAGCCATATTTACTGTATAATTTTTTGATCTGTATTTTAACATATGATCATTTTCACATAAGAGACATTCAGTTCATGAAAATAAATATTGCATTGGAGTAAAATCATTTTCTATACATTGAATTAAATTTTAACTCTTGCAATCTTTATTATCTCAAGACGTGGTATTTTATGATCACATGTTCTACTTTTATGAACTGAGGTTAATCCAAAATTTGTTGGTTAATCCTGCAAATTTTGAAAAACTGAAGCATAGGCTATTAAATAAAGGGATCCAATTTTTATAGTATTTCCTTTCTGTCTATGGCGTTCCTCTGTTTTCTCTTTTGTACTTCTCTTCCTATTAGCATTGCACATTATTTATATCCTTGTATATAAATCCTTCTCTTTGTGTTTAGATTTTTCACTGTCTCCCTTCCATCTGTGGCTTTGCTTTTATTTCCTCACGTCTGGGACTATTTTTACAGATCTTTCAACCTGTTGTGAGTTAGAACGGAAATCTGGAAATTCTTTGACTTTAGGCGTCTCTGACAGGAAATCAAGATATGTTTCTATTAACCTCTATATGCAGCACACATCTTTCGGCTGTCTAGTTTTTAGGAATGATTTCTTTAGTGTTCCAAATAAATCATATAGTAAGACCACAGGATTCCAAGCAGTGAAGAGTCGTTAGAGAAGGTTTTCCCCAATCTGATCAGGGGAAAATTTGTATCTACAAGCCCTCCCCATCCTAGCAAACAGTCCCTACCCAAGCATTTTTATGGCAGGAGGAGTTCATTGGTTGGATTGGATTTTTCCCAGGCAATTATTATTGTTTATTTTTATTTTTAGCCAGAGCAGGGAATGTCTACTAAATGCTTCCTCTCTCTTTTCCATAAGTGGAAGAATGTATAGTTGCCCACTGAGAATGTATATGTTTATGCCATGATCATTAATTTTAGTGATTGCTTGGTGGCTGGGCCTTAACTGTCCTAATAATAAGCTATAGGGCAGGAGTACACTGTTCTAAGGCTGATCCAGGACCCACTAGGTCCCACTCAGCGCAGCCCAAATGGGATTTAAAAAAATCTTCCTACTTCCGGGTTTCATGAACTCTACAAGCAACATTCCTAGGAGCATGCAGAGTCTTGCTGAGGACAGCAGAAACTATCTCAGTAGGAACATTTTAGGATGATTTGTACTCTTTCTAGCAAAACTGTATAAAAAACAAGGGAAGGGGTATGGTGCAAATCCTCTTACAGATGCACTGATACAGGGCGATCTTTCTCTCTTGGTATTCAAGAATTATTCTTGGGTGAACTCATCATGTAAGGAAACCTGCCTGAAATTACCTACAGTGTTGCCAAGTGGAATGAATGAGTTAATTGAGTTAATTGAAATATATAAAGGTAAATAGGAAGTGTGGACTGTGGATGAAACCATTGTAACAAATTATGCTCTCATTGGCATCATCCCAAAATTCAAAGAGGAAAACCAGCACAAACATATAGTATGGGACTTTATATATGCCTCTGAGAACATATTACACCAGGAATACAGCTAAGTTAGCATATTGTATTATAAAACAGTATATACCAATAATTTTTCTTTATTTAAATAGGTATGCATATTTTTATATAGAGAGTTGGTATATTATTGTATATGTTTGATTCTAAATGTTAAAAATTATTCTTCTTACCTCTAGTCACATACTGTATATGCTTGCATGCTCCTGAAGAAGTGGGAATCCCACAAAATGCGTCAACCAGATCAAGATTATCTTGAGTATACATATCGATGTACTGTAACCCCATAGTTTGTATTTTACATTGTTATATTGTAAAATGTGTGATTTTTCATGCCGGTAGGCATCTTTTTATCATTGTATAAACTTTTATAAATATATTTTTTATCTATATTCCTGGTGTAATATGTTCTTAGAGGCATATATAAATGTTCGTGGTGGTTTTCCTATTTTAATTGAAATATATTTAAAGAAGAAGTATGGCCAATGCTTTTTTGGCTCTACTTCTATGGATCACAGAAGTGCATTTTGTTCTGCAGTCCTGTGATCTGTTTTCAGCCAGTCTAGGTTGGGGAAAGATCTCAAATTTCCAGTTGGGATCCACCCAAATGCCTGGACCAGCAGTTGGCTTAGCCTCTCAGCTGTGCTGCTGGGAGACTAAGCCAGTAGCTCCCTCCAGTCCCCAACCCAGTGCTCCAGGGAGTGCTGGAAGGGCAGAGCAGAGACCCAGTGACTAACAATCACCAATCTCTGCTCAGAGCGGAGAGAAGAACTGCGCAATCAGTGGTCTTTAAACAGTCAGTTCTCAGTGCAGAGGTGGCAGGGGACAGATCATGCAACACTGGATTTATGCTGCATCCACCTAGGTGAGTATAATTGTTTTTTTATTTTTTACAATCCCAAACTTTTCTTGTAACTGCTATTTCATGTTTATTAGCCCTATCAGACACAGTAAAAAACATAATTTCTATGCACTACTGAGCTCCATTGTAGCAATTAAATCAAAGTAGACAAATCTTTCATTGGTATCTTGTTTTTTCCTACACACATTTACTTACCATCTGATCAGTTTAGAAAAGTTCTCCTAAATCATAAAAGAAAGTTATCAACTGAAACAACTAAGCTTGTCAGCGCCCATTCACTACAGAGCTCATTAACACTACTTGGTCCATCTTTTTCTCCCTATAGAAAATAAGTGAACTAAATCCTATATGTTAACAAAAGGGTCACAATGGCTTTTGTTTCATACACCTGGGTTGATTTCAGCCAGATAGGGCAATTCTCATCATGTCTGTGGGTAATCGTAGACAGCTTGTGCATATTCTCCCAAATATGATTGCAATTTTTTCCTGAGATAAGGCTGGTTGTGCCCTGTCATTCTTGGGATGCTCCTAAGCATGTAAGGATGATCAGTCTTTTTGAAGGACACTGTAGGCAAGCTGTGCACTGGCCTGGTGGTCCTAGACATGTGATGTGAGGGTGATCAGTTCCCATAAAAGACACCAGAGGCAGCTTCTAGAAAGACTTCTTGCAGAATATGATCACCCAAAACGAATTGTTTATTAGCCAGGATCTCAAGAGCAGGATCAACCTACCGTGTTCTGTAGACTTTTTCGAAACATCAAGGTAATCCAATCCAGTCCATCTAAACTTCCAGTGTGAGATAGAAAGGATTTATTTTTTTAAAGTGGATATCTCTGTTCTGAAATTAAGATAAGATCGCTATGGATGGTGACATCTGTAGCTACTAAGTTGCATACAGATAAGAAGGAGAATATGGGGGGGCTGATCTACTAGTTTATGAGCCCCTTTAAAAAAAAAATCCCTCTCCACAGCCTCCTCCCCACCCTTTTTCCGCATATGAACAAAATCACTCCATCCTCTCCTGATAGACTGCCAAGAATTTGTGCTGCCAGGCACCCCACTATCCCAGTTGTTTCCCTGCAGTGTCATTGTTTACTCCTCACCCTGTACAGTTGGATGACCCTGGAAATGTTTTTAGTGTTACTCTATGTCTGTGATTTTTTTTTTCATAAATGTAGCTTGTGATGTAAAGCTGAACTCCACGCAAACATCTCAATACACTGATGAAATACAGTACTTACATTGGAGCTATTGTACCTTTGATTTGTATTTCTCTCTGTCCATTTCTAAGATTTTCACAGCTCTGCCATGCAGCACAGCCCTATCTGTTCATCTGATTGGCTCCTTGTGCTGCTCCTTCATTTCTCTGTCTAAGCTCTGTGGAACAGGGAATGCAAGAGGCCAATATATAGTCAAATACTTACACTGTTTGCATTTTAAACAATAGTTTAATAGTGCATACATGAATACGTAGATGATTTGTGTATTTTATATCTGCCTGTGGTTCTAAGCTTTTAGTATATAGGCTTTCTGGATTTATATAAAAAATACATTTATTTAGTGTATGTATAAGCATTGGTCAAATGTAAGATTTTCAGATGAATACCTTAATTTCTTAGAGCTTCTTTATGTGTTATTCAGGTTCCTCTGATTTGTGAAACAAAGCCAATAAGTATCCACCAGATCATGGCTTACCAGCGGAATGGTTGTGTTAAGAGCCGGAGTGCCCCCCACCTCTCCCACACAGCACCAGAGTTCCACCAAATCCAGGTGGACCCCGAGCCAGAACTTCTTGAGTCACCTGAGCAGCGCACAGACAAAGATCACTGTACGATAGAGATCAGTGAGCTAGAGACTAATGTATAAAGCAGCTTGTGCTGTATAAGAAAGCTGAGCTGATCCCACACCAGTGCCCTCATAATACTGCTGTGGACGTGGAAGTGGGAAGAGACTGATGCTTTGCCTCATAAAGGTGATAACAGCAATAAAACAACCACTTCTAAAGGGACAGTTCTCATCAACTCACAACTCGCCTAACAGCCAACTTTTGTGGAATGACCTCACTATTACATTTATATCTGCAAGATGTGTGCCGGGACTTGTAATATTCCTACCCTCTGTGGCTATTGGTAATCAATACTCATATAATACTGAATGCCTCCAAAAAGGCCTAAAAAACTTTTCAGAGAGCCGAGTTCATCAACTGTACAGTTATGAAGACATAAAGATGCTGTGAAATCATTTATAAAAAAAAAATATTAAAGTTTTGCAGGTGTGATATATTTTTGTGCAGGTTAGCCTACTAGCTTCCTTGGTGCCTATAATACTCCTAATGTATAGCTGTGACACCAGTGTGTATTGTTTGTTGTATAAAGAGCTCACTGAACTTCCCTTTAGATCCCCACTCCTATTGAAAATGCACATTATATGATCAGACCCAAGAGATCGTTTCTGGGCTTATGTGTTGGACACCAAAAAGACCAAGTAAAGAAAGCTTTGGTTGAAATTAGGCAAATGCCAACTACATGCAGACTGAATTTTTTATTTATTTTTTTCAGTATATTCTAAATGTTCCCTTGAATTGGGGATTTTTTTTTCAGCCATGAATCTCATCTTTTTTAAATCACATTTTGATTATACAAATAAAAAAAATTAAAAAAGTGATCAATGATGTGCAAAATATAATTCATCTATGTTTTACCATTTGATTGACATTGGGTTGGAATTTTATTTGTCAGTCCTTAGATGTGGTGGCTATTTTTTTTTTCTTATGGCTTTCTTTCTACATTTTCACCTGGTGATCCTGCCAGAAACACACTTCAGTCAACTGTCCTGTCCTGTTATCTGTGAAGGAGCGACATTTTCACCCTAGGTTGCTCTCATGACTTTGGACTCCAAAGACCTCTCCATAACAAAGGGGAAGCTATTTTGTTGTTCGCAGAAAAGTATTGAGAAGGTTGATAATGTTTGAGATTTTAGTCCCATCCACAGGAAGTTACAAGAACACTGGACTTCTGGCAGGATCAACATTTCCAGAACATATGCTTAGTCTGAAAATAGAAAAATAATGCAACAACCACATCTAAGGAGCTGGAAAACTACAAGATATTACATTTTAAGCTATACTTTAAAACTTGTTTTAAATGATCAGTATTCATTTTACTGGCCTGTCTTACTTTGTTCTTTATTTGGCCTAAACATCAAACCAATAGTATCGTCAAACTGTAAACTGTGTGGGCACCAATGGCTCTTCCACTTAACAAAGAGGAGTAACAAGGACTACGATCTAAAAGATGAAAAACTCTAATCAGAATGGTTTTGGAAAGAAATAAAACCTAAGAGTACATTTTTAAAATAAAAATTAAATTATTTAAAGGCATAAATATGCTACAGCTTAAATCCATGAGCCCCATTTATTGCCGCTGACAACTGTAGCAAATTGAAAAATTATACCTGAACAAGTGTAGTTTTGTTTGCCAATGTCCAGGGACCAATTAATAGGTGAAGTTAGTGATGACAATCTGAGAACAATCATGACTTTGGTTTTATTTAATATTTTTATAGATAATAAAATGGTTTGAAAATAAAACTGTACATTTTTTATTTAATTTGCAACACTACATACTTTATATGAAGATGTACACAGTCACAACTATATGTAGCCATGTGCTCCCTTGAGAGTGGCTGGTAGTAGTGGTTCACCTTATAGCTGCCCTCAATCACACCATATATCACACATCCGGAGACACTGAACAGGCTGGCTCTTGTTTTTGCTGTTTTATTTAGGGGAAATAACTTGGATGGGGATAAGGGATGACCGAAGAATTATGATACACAGACTCCATATACACTCCTGTATATACACACTTGCACTGCAGACTCTCCCTCTGCAGACTATTGCTCAACTCAAGTCTCCAGCACTTCACTTGCTGACCGTTTCTCTTACAGTTCTCTCTCTACACAGAACTTGCAGCTTTACACTTCTTTGCTTCTCTGCAGCTCAGAACTTAGTTTCCACCCTGAAGGGAAATTTATCAAGCTTCTTTATACCTTTCTCTTCACCATGGCTAGCACATGGTGAGGCCTACCCTGTATCAGCAGGACCTCAGGAACACCCATTACAGGCCAGGGATCACGGGCCCCTGAATCTGTAGCAAAGTACTTGAGTGCTAGCCGGGCCTTTGATGGACTACAACTCCCAGCCCATCCTCTTCCAGGTCCCATCGACCTGCTTTTCCTGAGTGACTCTCCTTCCCTTGACTGGCTCCCAAGGCTTCCACAGACTGACCATTATTCCTCTCCCAGCCTGCTCCAGCACTTTCTCATCCAGCCCACAGGGACCGTCACTCACCACACCGGTGGATCACTTTAAAGTCTCTCTCCTTGTAACACCTCCGCTGTTCTCCTGTTCCTCCTGTGCGGCTCCAGGAATCACTCTCCTTCCTGGCTGCACCCAAACCCCCAGGCCCCAAGGTCACCCTCCCCAGACTAGGGGCGACCTCCCGATTAGGGGCCTCCACAGCACCTCTGCTACATCTTCAGACTTCCACCCGACACTACTCCTCCCAGATTGTGCTGACTCAGAGTATTTAATGAGGCCTTCCCCCTGCCAATCCTGCTTGGGGATTGGTTAGGGCTCCTTAGAATACTCCAGATGGTTCCACCTATCTCTCAGCTTTTCTGACCAGAAACGTTCCCCAGGTTTCTAGAAAGAAGTGGGAGATTCTGGTGACCTCATCTGTTACGTCCTCTCAATCCTCCCTGAGCCACTCCTCCTGGCCCAGATCAAAACATTTAGGCCTGCTTTTACACTCAGGCCTGACTAAATTTTACCTCACCTAGCAATACCCTGCTAGAAAAACGCACCTACTCTATGGAGGCGCTACATATATTTTTAGCAATCTTAAAGTGGAACTATAAGCAAAGCCTAAGGCTGGGTTCACACTGTTGTGTGGAGCCGCTCACAGCAGGGGTCCAGTGTGTCCCGGTTCATCATTTAGGGTCAGATTTTGGTCCAAATTTTTGGCTGAATTGAGACCTGAAATGAACCAGAAAAGGCATAGGACCCCTGTGCAATTTGCTCCGCAGCCGTCCCAGAGCTATGTGAGCCGGCTCCATTGAGAGCCATTCACAGTCTCTTGACATGCAAATGGGATACGGGGAAACCCACATGCAATTGGCAATAGTGTGAGCCTGAAATAAACAAAGTTTACCTCCCACAAGGGAGTATTCTCTTGATTTTTTCTGGCTACTGATCACAGCACCACCTCTTCAGACACTGCCAACCCGCATGGCTGCAGCTGTCCCTTTCACAAGCCCTCCTGGCTAACTTCTCCACAGTCCTCCCGCTGTCCTTAAACATTAGGAATGCCCCTATTCACATCAGAGCCCTCCATTACACTTTAGAGCCCACGCATTACACATCAGGGGTGCCCTGGTACACACAAGTGCCCCCCCCCCATTAAACATCAGGAGTGCTCCTTAGTAATGTGGGGCTCTGATGTCTAAGAGGGGGGCCCTTACACATCAGGAGTGCCCCCATTACACATCAGGAGTGCCATTGTACACATCAAATCCCCACATTACAAATAAGGAGTGACCCCTTACACATTAGGAATGCCCATTTTCCCATCAGGAGTGCCCCCTTACACTCCAGAAGCCCCTTACACATCAGGAGTGCCCCCTTACACATCCGAACCCCCTTACACATCAGCAGTGCCCCCTTGTACATTAGGAATGTCCACATCAGGAGTGCTTCTTTATATGTCAGAGCCCCCTATTTCATATCAAGAGTGCTCCCTTACACATCAGAGCCCCCATATTACACATCAGGAGTGCCCCATTACACATCAGGAATGCCCCCTTACATGTCAAAGTCCCCTATTACATATCAGGAGTATCCCCCTTAACACATCTGGAGTGCCCTTGTACACATCAGAGACCCCCATTACACATCAGAGTTCTCCATTACACACCAGGAGTGCCCCTTTACGCATCAGAGTCCCCCCACTGACCAAATTGCTGTGGAATCATGCTCAACCTTGAGGAACAGCAATTAAAAGACACCTTGCTATTTTGACAAAGAAGCGAGGAATGCCATACGAGCAGGTGAGCATTCTCTCTGCTCTCTTAGTGATCCTATGTCTGGGGGTAACTTGAGGACCACTAGTGTGATAGGGGCTTTATGCTTCAAAATGGTGACACTGCTAGGAAATTACAGCTGATTTTTTGTGTCATTGGTCTTACAGCACACACTACTGGGCATTTTATCCTCAGTGATGTTGTTGCAAGCGCTAATGCATATGAGGTTTGATGACTTTTAGGTCACATGTGGCTATGCCAATTCCTGTGTGCGTAAAGGCAAAGGGTGCAAAGGGGTTGATTTACTAAAGGCAAATAGAATGTGCACTTTGCAAAGTGCAGTTTCTCCAGAGCTTAATAAATGAGGTAAAGCTTCACTTTACAAAGAATACCCAATCATGTGCAGGAAAAACAAACAAAAAAGAAAACATCATATTTGCTTGCACATGATTGGATGATGGAAGTCAGCAGAGCTTCTGCTCATTTACTAAGTTCTGGAGCAATTGCACTTTGCAAACTGCACATTATATTTGCCTTTAGTAATCAACCTCAAAGTGTGTAAAGGAAAAACTTTTTTTTTGTGCAGAAAGCTTAGACCCTGTTAATGTTTTTTGCTGTTTGTGTTGCCACTGGGCAGATTCACCTTTCTGTCTATCCTGGTGATCATTTTCACTGAGAAAGTGATGGAAATTCCAAAATTTTAGAATGTTTACCACAGCAAGAGGTGAGGGTAAATCATCCAACGGTGACAAGTGTCTGGGTGACAATTGTCTAAGATGGAAATTTGTCTCACCTTTGCCTCTCTTTTCCTGTGGCATCTCCACAACAGGAAGTGAGGGGAAATCTCCTGAAAACACAGACAGCTTTCCTACTCTATCCGCCCCACCAAAAAAAAATGTTATGGTTATACATACAATTTAATGTTGTATAAGTTACCACATTTTAAAAGAATATCTGATTGTCAGACCTAAGTGAAGGAAAACAAAGAAATAAAATAACAAAATGGCATGCAATAAAAATGGTATCTAATTGGTTGCTGTTAGAAAAATCAAATCTTATGATTGAGTGTACAAAAAACAGAAAGCATCTCGTTCCAGGGTGGAAACAAGTGACTGGGTATGGCTTCATTTTGTCAGGAGGGTCCCGTCATCTCCCCCTTTCTGATGATTCACATGCAGCACATTTTATTTTACAAATATTTTCCGCTATAAAGTTTTCTCAGAAAATGAATTTGATTACCAAACAATGAGGCTGTTCCAGCATTGCAAGCGTCATGCTAATAATGTCATAGCCTTTCAGGGGAGGTCATTCAGGGACAGACAGGAAACAGCTGATGACTGAATGACAGGATGGTTTACTGTGAAAGTAACACCAACACATATATACATTCAATGGACATTTTATTAGGTGCAACTAGTCACTAACACAAATAACACATCCAACCCTGAAGAGGAAGGGCTGTAGCAACAGAGCTCCATGCCAAGTTCTGTCCTTTGCGAGCTAAGAAGATGTAAAAGAGGCTATATTGAGATCACTAAAACTAAAGACTGAGGTATTGAACAAATGGTTGCCTGAATTGCTTATAACAGTAAATCTATGAAAGTGAGGGGTGAGTACACCCCTAAGTAAAAAAGTGTCCAAATTGGGCCCAATAAGCCATTTTCCCTCCCCGGTGTCATGTGACTCGTTAGTGTTACAAGGTCTCAGGTGTGAATGGGGAGCAGGTGTGTTAAATTTGGTGTTATCGCTCTCACTCTCTCATACTGGTCACTGGAGACTCAACATGGCACCTCATGGCAAAGAACTCTGAGGATCTGAAAAAAAGAATTGTTGCTCTATATAAAGATGGCCTAGGCTATAAGAAGACCTTGAAACTGAGCTGCAGTACGGTGGCCAAGACCATACAGCGGTTTAACAGGACAGGTTCCACTCAGAACAAGCCTCCCCGTGGTTGGCCAAAGAAGTTGAGTGCATGTGCCCAGCGTCATATCCAGAGGTTGTCTTTGGGAAATAGACATATGAGTGCTGCCAGCATTGCTGTAGAGGTTGAAGGGGTGGGGGATCAGCCTGTCAGTGCTCAGACCATACGCGACACACTGCATCACATTGATCTGCATGGCTGTCGTTCCATAAGGAAGCCTCTTCTAAAGATGATGCACAAGAAAGCCCACAAACAGTTTGCTGAAGACAAGCAGAGTAAGGACATGAATTACTGGAACCATGTCCTGTGGTCTGATGAGTCCAAGATAAACTTATTTGGTGCAGATGGTGTCAAGCGTGTGTGGCGGCAACCAGGTGAAGAGTACAAAGACAAGTAAGTTTGTCTTGCCTACAGTCAAACATGGTGGGGGGAGTGTCATGGTCTGGAGCTGCATGAGTGCTGCCGGCTTTGGGGAGCTACAGTTCATTGAGGGAACCATGAATGTCAAAATGTACTGTGACATACTGAAGCAGAGCCTGATCTCCTCCCTTCGGAGACTGGGCAACAGGGCAGTATTCCAACATGATAATGACCCCCAAACACACCTCCAAGACGACCACTGCCTTGATAAAGAAGCTGAGGGTGAAGGTGATGGACTGGCCTAGCATGTCTCCAGACCTAAACCCTATTGAGCATCTGTGGGGAAGGTGGAGGAGCGCAACATCCACCAGCTCCGTGATGTCATCATGGAGGAGTGGAAGAGGACTCCAGTGGTAACCTGTGAAGCTCTGGTGAACTCCATGCCCAAGAGGGTTAAGGCAGTGCTGGAAAATAATGGTGGCCACACAAAATATTGACATTTTGAGCCCAATTTGGACATTTTCACTTAGGGGTGTACTCACTTTTGTTGCCAGCAGTTTAGACATTAATGGCTGTGTGTTGAGTTATTTTGAGGGGACAGCAAATTTACACTGTTATAAAAGCTGTATACTCACAACTTTACATTGTAGCAAAGTGTCATTTCTTCAGTGTTGTCACATGAAAAGATATAATGAAATATTTACAAAAATGTGAGGGGTGTACTCACTTTTGTGAAATACTGTACATATATATGTATATATATATTTAGTGTTTACTCCTGAAGAAGTTTCTGATATTTGGGTTCCATGACTCTGGATGGCAGCGACCTTCCTGGCAATGCTACACCCTCTCTCCCACCAAGGCTGGGAAGGGTATATTTATTGTTACAACACATGGTAAATCAATGACCAACAATGAAAAAAACAATATTAAGGGGTTTCCTAACTAAATGGAGATGAAAGTATAGAGGTTTGTAAGTCTCTGCCAAACATCCTCCCACTGGCAAGTATGTTGGGACCCACATTTCTAGAGTTGGGGCACTCAACTTGTGTGAGTCCCACAAAGCCGGGCTTAGGTACCCAAAATGTATTCCAAACAGGTAATAATAATATTTCCTTAAATAGTGGGCAGAAGGTTGTGGCCTGTGGCCTCTTACCCTCAAGTCATTTGAGGACTCGCCTCTCTGTGTGGACTCGCCTCTCTGTGTGACGTCAACTGTGACACAACTTGGTGATGACCTCTTAGCAAACCAGGCGACAACACTGGACTGAACGATGGCAATCTCCCATGGACCTGGAGATGCAATGGCCAAGCCTCTCTGCATTTCCAACATTGCAATGAATTATCACCTTGTTCTCTATACCGTCCTCCACACATCTGCCTCAAGCCCAGGAATTCTACTCTTTTTCCTCCTCTGCAGATACCCGGTAGTTCCAAAACAGCTCTGCAGCACCTAGTCTCTCTGGGGATTACATCCCCCACAAGTCCTTGCTCTTCCCAGCAGGCACTGTCCTCTCCCAGGGTGCACAACATTCCATTAGAGCTTCCTCTGCTGTCTCTCTCTCTCCCTCCTCTCTGCACACAGCTGCTCTTCTTTTTGTTGGCATTGGCAGCAAGGCCTGGCTGTGTGTGGGTGGCTGCAGCATCAGTGACAGCCCGGTCTACACACACACACACCCTTTCTCAACCTTTTCACCCCAGAGAAACCCTTGAAATACACTTGTCTTTCTGTACTGCAGGCATACTGGTAATTAAAGTACAAACATAGAGCAAAAATGATTCCCCTGTTGCAGTCAGCCCACCAAATGTTACTTATTTACACACCACAACTGCTCTGCAATCATGTGTCAAACACTCTCTGAAGAGCTACCTGCTCTGCAGTGGGCACCAATGTTTAAATGAGCCCTAAGGGTATTGGAGAGATGGAAATAAACCCATGCGAAGTGGTGGGAAAGCAGACTACACAACGCTGACATGTCCATTCCTGCCTCCTGGGACTTTCTGATATGCATGGAGAGGAGGTCAGGAGGAACATGGGTTCTTTATGGTTTCCTGGGTCACTGGGGAAGCAATCCGAGTGGATGTTGCCACCCCATGTGACTCTGGCAACCATCCTGGGTCAAGCAGAACCTTTTTAAGTTCCTGGCTCACAGGTTTGCCATGGTTTTGGCGAGTTTGTAGAGTAGGGACAGGTACCCCACCTTTGGGGGACAGTACTAGTGCTGGGTAAAGGTTCCCGACAAGGAGGGAAAATGAAGGGTTGCATCTCTTCTGGACACCTTCCGATTGGGCATGAGACAGCCAGGCTGCATCCTGCCCCCTCTCAACAGATGCTGTCAGTCCAGCTGGAATCTGCTCCTTCAAATTGTCGGAAACTGTGAGTGCGCCTGGCTGGGTAGCTTTCCCACTGTGTTTGTTGTGAACTGTTGCACCTGACGGTGTGAATTATTGGTGCCCACATGCTGCAACCCCTTCACCTACAGCAAGTTCTATTGCCAGGGGGTAAAAGGTCCTCATTTCTATTGCTATTAACCTCTGCCTATACTGTACATGTGCTAAGCTATAGGCATATGTGATTGTATTCTTCTTGTGTTCTGCTTTTGATAATTGTTCAAACTATTGGTGCTAATTGAATGATTATGGCATATACAAGCATGCTGGTATCATCCCTATATGGATGTTTATGCACACTGAATAGACACCCTAGTGTTAGCCCTTATTTCTAGGAATAATAGCACTTGGCTAAAAGAACAAATCTTACCCAGAGATTGGCTGACCAGGGGTATCAGCAGATGTTGCATACAATTATATCCTCATCTGACAGTAATCTGTTGGACTGGATAACAGTCAGCTTATATTTTGCAGGAATCTTTACACTTTACAAAAGTGGCAGGTGGTTTATCTTGAGCATGAAAGACACGTATCCCAGGTATATACAGCTTCTTGATCTTTATTTGCAGTTCCATTATGTTTTAGAACTTATGATTATCACATATCCTTTCTTTTCCAACTTAAAGCTAAACTCCATGCAGAAACAAATGAATGCAGCTCTGTATTCTTAAATGCATTATTACATGTTCTGTTTAAATGCAACTAGTTTAAATACCTATATTTGACTTTATATCAGTGACTTGCAATCCCCAGGATAGCAGCATTCAGATTGGGAGAGAGAGGGGCAGTAATACATGTAAATGTGCTGGTAAGGACATGCTGATAGGTGGAGAGAGCAGAGTTTGCAGGAGGACGACTTTATCTGTCTGTTGATGCTCTTTCTTGGTTTATTCAGCAGGTTGAGTGTGGGGTTATAACACCACTGTAATCCTTAAAGTCCAACTCCAGGAAATTTGAAAAGCCTCCCTTGCAGTGGGGCTGCACCAGCACTTCAAGGGGTGACTGCTTTTTTAGTCCTGGATAGTGTAAAAGCACTTTTACTTATCCAATCCTGCATTCCCCTGGCAGATGGTGCTCTGGCGATGGACCCTGTATTGGTCTTAATGATGCCAGGACCACTAGAGCATGGGAGGGGAGCAACACAGAGGATCAGGAAACTAAATCCTTATTTCTGTGTCCCTAGACCTAAATAAGCAGTTAACTCTTGCTGTGCAGATGCATCCCGTCGGCAAGGGAGAATTTTCAGGTTTCCTTGAGTTGGTGACATCTACCTAGCTGTACTGTCTCATGGGACTGGATAGACAGGAACACAAATCCTTTCACAATATTATATACTGTATATTATATACGTATTTAATTTGTGTATTTAGGTGTTCGTCTGGAATTTAGCTTTAATGTTAACTCCCTTTGTTAAAATTTAATATATATATAGTAATAAAGATATTTTTGTAAAAAAACAAAAATCATAAGCAAGTGTTTCGGCTGAGGTATAAGGTCCAATTTTAGTCCTGGTAAATGAAGTTAAAAGATAAAACAGAGCATAGTGACCATACTTACCTATCCATACCACATTTTGTATGATAACCACATCCAGTATCTCACAAAAGTAAGTACACCCCTCACATTTTTGTAAATATTTTATTATATCTTTTCATGTGACAACACTGAAGAATTGACACTTTGCTACAATGTAAAGTAGTGAGTTAGTCAGACATTAATGGCTGTGTGTTGAGTTATTTTGAGGGGACAGCAAATTTACACTGTTATACAAGCTGTACACTCACTACTTTACATTGCAGCAAAGTGTCATTTCTTCAATGTTGTCACATGAAAAGATAGAATAAAATATTTACAAAAATGTGAGGAGTGTACTTACTTTTGTGAGATACTGTAACTCTGTACGTTGTTTTACTGGCCAAGCATTATTAGAAGCAAAATAACTATAAAAATAATTTATGTCATGCTTGGAAGTAATAGGTCTCTACCATGTAATATAATATCTGAAATGAAAAGATCTTGTTATTACAGTCTGGAAGATCACCTTGTCTATGGATTTACTTCTTAACATGTAATATAATATAAAAATATAACAAAAGCCAGCTTTTGCAAGGTCCATAAAGATCACATTTCTTATGCAGATTCATTCTGATCGTCCCTCTTTTTGAATGGCCAGGGCAACCACTGTGCACACAAATGAAGGCAGAGGGTGCGATTCACACTAAATAGGTCATTGGAGTGAGGATGTTGTTGTATGGAAGTCTTCATCTATTCACTAGACATCTGAAAAAGAAGAGTGTTTATTAGGCGTTGCTGTCACAGAAGAAAACAAAATACAAAATGAGTGTTAGCAAGCCATTTTAAATAAGCAGCTGTCTCCTTGCTAGCTGCATTGTTGGGCAGCCATATAGGGAAGAGTGGTACTCTGTCGATCCTCACAGCTATCACTGGAGGCAGAAATCCCCTTCGTTTTTGGTGATGAATGTGAGACTTGCAGACACCTTCTCTTTTTATAAGGCTCTACTGTAAAAACTACAGGGTTCAAACTGGTTTAGTAAAAGGCTTTTTGGTTCATTTTAGCTCAATATAATCTGGTTATACTGTCTTATAGAACGTACATGAAGTACAGGTTTTATCTTTTTCTGTCTTCCTCCTCCTCCTCTTCCTCTTCATCTTCATCGTTTTCTGTTTCTTTTTCCTTTTTCTGCTTTGTCACCTTTGGTAAGGCTAAATGACTTTCAATGTCCAGAACTTGCAATTTATCCAAGCCATGGAATGCACTTTCTTTTACGGCTTCAGGAGTTAGTAGGTTGAACCTAAGAAAAACAGGAAAGAAATCACAATGTTGAGATTTCCTAAATGTTGCCAGTTTTATTTTGGCTCTTAAGGCCTCATGTACGTATACTAGGCGTTTAGCTCAGCTGCCAGCAGAAGCTGAAAGCTGCTTTGACTGGGTAGGGCTGAATGGTTCACTGAGTGGTACTAACGTTTAGGGCAGTGTACACATAGGGATGAATACCTAGAACGTAAGAAGTCTGCATTTTGGGCATTCGTCCATTGGTGCATACTGCCCTAAATGTTACTATCACGCGGGGCATCTTCCAGGCCTTTCAAGCTGCAGCATTTAACCTCTTGTTAGACTTTTTCAGGCTGCTAGCAGTGAGGCTGGACGGTTCACCTGTGTTTTCCACTTGTACAAAAATGCTGGGATTTCCTGGACAAGGGCTACATTTCCAGCATACATGTAGTGATATGTTTCAATTAAAATTATTTTCAGGCAGTGTTATGATCCAAGCACCCCTGTTAGGCCCCATGCACATTAGGCATTTAACCCGAGTGCATGGGGCTCTGGGTGCTGAGAGCCACGCTGGCAGCAGCCTGTCAACCTCTATGAGAGGTCGACAGCTGCTGCGGCTGAACGGGGCTGGATGGTGCACCTAACGGTATGAAGGTTTAGGGCAATATGTGCACGGGGACCAGTGCCTGGAATGCATACTGCACTGCATTTCAGGCATTGGTGTCTGAGTGCATACTTCCCTAAATGGAAGCACTGCAAGCTGCTCAATCCAACCCCGTCCAGCCACTGCAGCTGTCAGCCTCTCATAGAGTTTGACATGCTACCACCAGCAGGGCTGGATGATGCACCTGTGTTCTCTGCCTGAAGCTAAATGCAGGAGCCCTATGCACCAGAGTTAAATGCCCAGTGTGCAGCGGATCTTGGATAGAAGTCAGTGGAGTCCTGTTGTATGTGAGATTACAGGAAGCTAGCATAAAACATGTTGGGGAGCTCATTCTAGCTGCACAACAGCTGTATTTTTTTTTTATATTTTCCTTGCATTCAATTTTAAAATATACAAAATATTACATGGCAGCATATATAAAATATTAGTGTTGGTTTCTCATACCTGAGGAAGATGCCTTTTATATTAGGGGTGGATTCAAAGGCACTGTCAGACAATGTGGCAATCCTGTTGCTCTGTAGGTACAGGTACTCAAGGTTCTCAGGTAAGTCCGATGGGACATAAGACAGCTGATTCGTTGACAAATCAAGCAGCTGCAAGACACGTGGTATGAATATATCAGCCTTGCTACATTTTCGACTTCAGATAAGGAATAATTGTAGATTAACTTTTTTTACATCCATACACTGTACAAATGAAAGGAAAATTCTGAAATTTCAGTTCTGGGTGAGCAACAGTACGCTACTCCAAAGACAGAGGCTCCAAAGGCAAATTTTCCCAGACTTAGTTCTCAATGGTTTTTCAGCTGTGTCCCCAAATTTTTTATTTCTATGTTATGGGCAATCCATTGCAGCAGTGTCACATCATGGATAAACTCACAATACCCCTGTGACTGTTTTGATTACCAAATAACTACTGTATATTACTTTATATTAACCTCTTACCACCCATTATGCACTTATGTGGTGGCAAAGAGGGTGGGCTTTAATGCCCACATAACACACATATACTTCCATGGACAGCCAAGGTATCTGTCTTGAGAGTGTGCTCCATACACAGTGACTGAGTTGTCATAGACAGCTTTCAGTGTCTGGATATGATTGGGAGAAATCGGGACAGGCTCCTGATCATGTGAACACTGTAACATCCAATCGCAATATCCACATGATGGGTTAGTCCATCTAGGCCCCTGCACGTATAGACCCACATAAAGAGTCACCGGGGCTGGGTGGCAAGTGGTTATTCATTAGTGTTTTAAAAAAATACAGCAGCACCCTCAGGATGTGACCAATAATCACATACCGTTTGTACAGTAGGGGAAACCTGATGACTGAGCTGCCTTACCTGGAGACTGCTGAGCTCTGCCCAGGCCCCTGTATAAATAGAGCTGATCTTAAGTTTATTGAAGCTTAGGTACAGTTCTTTCAGCTTTGACATCCCAGCCAGTGTGTCTTGTGGTATGGAGCTAATTTCATTTTCTTTCAATTTAAGGATCTCCAAGTTTTTTGGAAGCCCATGTGGAACAGATCTTAATTTATTGCCTGACATGTCCAATGTTTTTAGGAGCCTCAGTTTACGGAACCCTTCCTTATGTACTGAGCTGCTCATAATCTTGTTATAGCTCAAATTCAGGTCCTCAATAAAATAGGTGGCGTTAAAGTCATCCTTGGAAATGCCAGTGATTTGGTTGTGAAGGAGCATCAGTGTCTTGACCCTGCGAGGAAGTCCTCCAGGTACCTTCTCCAGCAAGTTGTTGTACATGTGAAGAGTGTGCAGCTTCTTTAAACCCTGAAAAGCTGATGGATGAATGCCCCGAGCTCTCAGCCTGTTGTTATGGAGTAAGAGATACTCCAGGTTTTTAATCGGCGTTAAAACATCAACTGCTATAGAGCGAATGTTATTTTTTTCCAAATGAAGTATGACAATGTTACGGGGTAGCCCACTGGGAACATGAGTCAGGCCATTGCTCGATAGATCCAGGTACTCAAGTCTGGTCAGCTTCCTGAAGAAGAAAAAGATTTAAAGGGTAAGAAAAGAGCCCATATCACTGCAAGCAAAGATCAGCTTGTGCGAAGTACAAGGATATTTTAACTGGAACTTTGGCCAAACTGCTATATTCATATTTTAAATACTTATGTGTGAACTTTGAATGGAGCTGGCTTTCTATTCCTAAACTACGTGGGCATACATCCTTTAGTGCCTATAGTAGCTTCTTTCTGTTGGGATCATGGAACATTTCCTTCTTTTATTGATCTTGACTTACAATAATAAGGGGCTAATTTATAACAGGGAGCAGATCCTCCATACTTTGTGGTGATTTGTGGAACATTCTAAAAAATGTAGCCATGGTATGCAGTCTGCGGTGTCCTATGGGTGATTGTAGAAGAGTCAGTCATATGACTTTGACAGGTCCCACTTTTTTTTTTCTCATTCATTTTTATTGTGCTCCTATTGCTTTAGAGTCCCAAATACCAAAACAGTCAGACTGCACCACTATTGCCTCTTTTCGTTTTCCTCTTTTGCTTGCCTGTTCATTGGACAATCAAAAAGCACTAGGATGATGCCGACTGATTGTTCATTGACAGGACTGAAGCAGAAGGGGTGACATCTGCAAGTCAGAAGTGAGAAATACAGTTATCACGTCTCTGACTGTGCAGAATGATGTCAAATGGAGGGAGTTTAGTAAAATGACCAATTTTTGCAATCAAAGAAATTTCCTAGAATCGGAAACACTCAATTTTGCTCACCGTAAAATTTAAATTAGCTTTTTTAATAAGAATTAATTTACTTATGTAGCGCAGGCCTGATTGTTTTGATTTGGGCAGGGGAGTGACCCAGGAAGAGCTGGAGATGTAGCAGAGGTTGCAGAGGCCTCATCAAGGAGCCCCCAGTCTGGGGGGTGACCTTGAGGCCTGAGAGCTCAGGTGCAGCCAGGAGGCCAGAGAGATCCTGGAGTGGCACAAGGGAGCAGGAGAGCAACAGAGAGGCTACAGGAAAGACTCACTGGTGTCGGTGAGTGACATACCCTGGGAGCTGGAGAAAGTGTACTGGAGCAGGCTGGGAGGATACAGTGGACAGTCTGTGGAGGTCCGAGCAGCCAGTCAGGGAAGTGGTGTCACTGGACAGTGGATCAGGCCAGAGCAGCCAGGAGGACTGAGGTGGCCTGGAAAAGGATGGGCTGGGAACAGTAGTCCATCAAACCCTAGCTAGCACTAAGTACTCAGCTACACTTTGAGGGCCAGTGGCCCTTGCCTGTAATAGGTGGTCCGGAGGTCCTGCCAGCAAAAACGCACCATGTGCTAGCTAGGTCAGAAGAAGATATCAGAGACCTCATAAATTTCCTTTTGGGTCTCACTGGAGAGAAGCAAGTGTTGTGCAGGAGGAAGTGTGAGGAGTGTAATGCTCAGCCAGTGACAGTGCTGGAGGAAGAAGGGGTGTATATATGAAGGTGTATATAGACGCAGCGGCGGCTGGTGTGCGAGGGGCGCTGGGGCGCCGCCTCCCCGCCGGCAAAAGAGGAAAGAAAAAAAAAAAAGTCAACCCCGCCCACCTACAGGTGGCGCCGGTACATTGACTTTCTTTTTTTTTTTTCTTTTCGGCTCCTTGGCTGTCACATGACAGCCAAGTAGTGAGCCTATTGGTCGGCCATTCAAGCCTATGAAGGTGCGCTTGTTCCTGCGGCCTTGCATAGGCTGATTGGCTGCCCTGAGCCTCCGCTCAGGGTGATTGGATGCGGGGCCGGGGGCGGGTCACTGTGGCAGCGGAGGGGACTTCCGCTCCCACAGAGACTGTGACCGCCCGGGGACCGACGAGGGGGGGGGACAGCCGCTCTCCGTGTGCCGAACTCTGCAGACCCAGCACGCTCTCGCATGCCGAATCTCTGCAATAATCCTGCCTGCTGGATGGGGTAAGTGCAGGGGGGGGGACTCTGCAATGTACCCCACCTGTGTCACAGGCTGCAAACTGCCCCCACCTATCTCACTGGCTGCAAACTGCCCCTCCTGTGTCACTGGCTGCAAACTGCCCCCACCTATCTCACTGGCTGCAAACTGCCCCTCCTGTGTCACTGGCTGCAAAGTGCCCCCAGCTGTGTCACTGGCTGCAAACTGCCCCCACCTATCTCACTGGCTGCAAACTGCCCCTCCTGTGTCACTGGCTGCCCACTGCCCCCACCAATCTCGCTGGCTGCAAACTGCCCCCACCTATCTCACTGGCTGCAAACTGCCCCACCTATCTCACTGGCTGCAAACTGCCCCCACCTATCTCACTGGCTGCAAACTGCCCCCACCTATCTCACTGGCTGCAAACTGCCCCTCCTGTGTCACTGGCTGCAACAAACGTCGGTCACTGTGTCGACCCCCGTGAAACGTCGGTCACTGTGTCCTCCCCGTCAAACGTCGG